>JAFEMH010007425.1:0-90442 GCA_022495995.1 Adenophora triphylla var. japonica | reverse complement strand
ATATTTTTAAAAAGTGGGGACAAATCCTCAATTTATGTTACTTGATGGCCTCATTTGATGAAGGCACAAAATAACTCGCTTTGGGTTTGACTCTTTTGAGAGAAGCATAAGTGTAGAAAGGTTCGTAAAAGTGTATGGAAGCCTCTGGCGACAGACAATCGGTTTTAGCTCTATTTTCCTATAATGTAGAAAAAGAAGACTTGTCAAGACATTTGAAAACATGTTTTATTCAAAAATGATCACAAGATTTCTTAAACCCTATATTAATGTTCGGGTTATTCAACCCCTAATCTCGATATGAACAAATATTTTGATTAATCATGAGGAGAAAGTCAACCGATATCAAGAATCAAAGTTGGCGAATTGTGAAGAAAGTTTGTGTATAGGAGAGGCCATTGATGTGACCGAATTTTCTGGGATTTGTATGTGTTTATGATCGGACCATTTCTGGTTGCCTACGTTCCTCTCATTGTGAGGAGCTCAGGTCACCGTAGTTTGGGCTTGAATTGTGTTCGGCTTTGGGAAAGGGTATGAATATTTGTGGTCCCTTTGGTGAAAAAGGCTCGGATAGGAAGGTTTGATGATGAGGCACGGGCCTTGAGATGATTCCTTAACAAATCATTTTTGATGGCTACTTCCATGATTCTATTACTTCTTCATCATCGTCTTTCATCGGGGGAGAAAGAATTTGAATACAGCTTAAGGGCTTATGATATGCTTTTGCCTTTGCCTTAATTGATCCCTTGTTGTCGACAACTTCCTTTCTTCGAGCTTTAATTTTTCCCATCTGTCAAGTTTCCGATCGGCGGTGATGGGTCCTTGGCTTCACTTTTTTTTTTTGAAAAGTTCTTGCTTGAACCCTTTTTTTTGAAGCATTTGAGGACGAAGGCAATCCCCTGCTTGAACTTTCTTGATGCACATGAGGGCAAAGGCAAGCCCTTATGTTGTTGTCGTCAGGAGGTCGATCTTTTAATGCTGAATGATCTTTTGCTATTCCTTGACGTTACCGCCGTCATTGACTTGGTCAAGGTGATGGTGGGAACATGATTTGGAAAGTGTATGGCTTGATGGAAGCCTTTGTGGGGTAAGGAAAGTGTATAGGGAGGGCATTAGTCTGACTTTCTCACACCAATTAATCAGAACGTTAATTATTTTGAGAGATTATTGGTTGAGCAATGCAAGTGATCATTTAGGATACAACCATTTCATTAGATGTAATGTAAGTTTGCAAATAATGTCTAAAGTCTAGCAAGAAAAGAAAAAAGACCCTTTTATAGAAAATTTAAGATTAACTACAATGTCCGAGGAGGACTTGATTGAACGAATAAAGTACTAGAACCTACGAATGTTGACCAAAAGATTTCTTTTAACATTTTAATTTAATTTAAGGATGGGTAGACTGGTCTAGCTATTCTTTGTTGTTGGACCACGCCTCTACCCTTCAAAGATTGGAAGCAAATTCCTCATGAAGCTATGATGATTATGCTCGCCTTGAGTGACTTCAGGAATTCCTTGCTTACCGGCCCTGACGACCGCCTTATCTTCCTTCAGATTATCATCGTCCCATTTCCCCTTGGCATCAGTTGTGAACTTATCGGAGGGTGGGAGTTCTAAGAATTTCACCAAATCCGGCTTTGCCACGGTCACATGCTTGTTGCAGTCAAACCATCCATTCTCAACATTTGTTGCGACTAAATCATCTAGTTTGCTAAGGGAAATGTCAAAGTCTATTGAATTCACAGAGCTTGAATCATAAAACTCAATCATTTTTACACTCGTGTTATTTGGGAAATGATCATTGGCAGAGTTGAGATCATTGAGGCGCTCGAGTTTACCCTCCTTAATTAACCCCCGAATTGCCTTTCTTAAAGCTATACAGTTGTCGATTGTATGACCGTGATACTGGTGGAAAGCACGGTGCTTAGTGGTGTCCAAAGGGATGTTGGGGTCCTTGGGCTTATAGTTTTTCATGGGTTCGAGGAGACCCTGCTTTACCAAGCCATTTAAAACTTTGCTTAAGGGCACACCCAAATCCTCAGGATGTAGTTTCTCCCTTAGGGGGAAATAAACTCATAGTGCTCTTTGATTCGAGCCTTGGTCATTGACTTGGTCACCATTCTGTACAGAGTTTGCCGGTTTTGGTCCATTGGGGCACTCAAGCTTGCCCGCTTCAATTAACCCTTGAACCGCTCTCTTCAAGGCTGTGCAATTATTGGTTGTGTGGCCATAATGACTATGGAAGGTGCAATGCTTACTCATATCAAGGGGTGCATTTGAGCTCCTTGGATGGTAGTGCGTGAGAGGCTCCAGAAGGCCTTGCTTTACTAAAGCCTTGAAAATTAAGCCCATGGGTATCTCAAAATCATCAAAATGTTTTCGCTGCCTTAGAGGACCACTATTTCTTGGTTCCTTTTGGATGCCGTCAATTGTACACAATGCCTTCTTTCCTTTGCTGGATGTTACGTAGCCGTGTTGGAAGGGTAAGGTTTATAGCGGTGAGACATGTTCGCACCCGCAGTGCTTCCGTGCACGAACCCTTTTGATGTAACCATCGATGTAAGCATCGAGATTTGACTTTGTGTAAAACTCCTTTGTGTCAGATACGCGAGATTGGTATGGTGAGATGGCTCGAGTCGAGCGATTGTCGATACTCTCGTTGCTATGCTTTTCTTGTATTTTTCTTAATTGGGTTCTACCAATATTCCTTCAAACGAGTCAATAGGAACACTAGATCGCATGACCCACAAGATTGGCATTAGCAAATGAAACCACAATAGAGGAAGTGTGACTTAACACCTTCCGATATTAGGCACTATTTAATTACTCGTTGAGCACGTGGAGTTCGGGAAATATTTCATTTTGTGTCTTTTATGTTATATGTTAAGTTATGTGCTTAAAAATGCTTTTAACTAACTTATGTGAAGTAGGATAGAATTGAATTAAAATTATTGATCAAGGGCCTAAAAGGAATAAAGTCTAAAGAGGATAATGATATTATAATATTTAGAATTTTAATAAAATGTTATAAGTAGTGAGGTGCTTAGTTGCCAAGTTGAATAGTTGAGGTTATTGTTAGTTGGGTCATTATTTAATTGAGGAGCTTTCTTGTAACAAATTGTAATTATCCATGGAAAATTAAAAAGAAAACCTCATTTGATAAAAGACATCAGTACTTCCTTCCTCTCTAAGTTCATCCATGGAAAGAAAACACCAAACCCTAGTTCTACATTAGAAAAATTCTAGCAACTTCATTACTTCTCCATTTTAGAAACCAAGGGCGGATTCGGGTTCCTGGTGGAGAGGGGATCATTTTAAGCTACTCAAATAAATATTTCATTTTTCATCAATCAAGTAAGTTATTATGCTTTCTTCAATAAATTGTTCATATTGAGATGATAGTGATGGTGATGTTGAAAGAAATTGAAATTTGGACTTTTAACTATGATAGTTGGTTTAAAAAGGGTTTTTGGTAAGGGTTGAATTTATTATGGGTATAATGAAGTGTTAAAATGGAAAGAAGCATGGTATAGAGCAAGTTGGGTGTTAATAAATTGATAGTAGTGGTTGCATGGCTAAATTAGTTTAAATTTGGTTCTAAATTTATGGAGATGATGTTAGAATGGCTTGGGAAATGAGTTAGACATGTTTTTGGTACCTTATAGCCCTGTTTTGGACTCCTGGAAAACAGAGTAAATGAGTACAATTTGGTTGTTTCTTGTTACTGCTGATGTTCTGATTCTGGTACCTGATTTCAGCCGTGGCACGAGTCGTGCCAAGGGGCACGAGTCGTGCCCTTTGGCCAGTCGTGGCCACGAGTCGTGGAAAAGGGTCTAAGTCGTTCTGAGTAGATTGGGGGAAAAAGGCACGAGTCGTGCCATATGGCACGAGTCGTGCCCTGCACTGAAAATTATGCAGCAACTTTAAAGACTTGGAAACCAACTCAAACAAGAACCAAATTGAACACTCTTTAACTTAGATTAAAGTAGAACATTTTAGCTGCCCAATGATACCTTAGTTGATCAAAACGGAATAAGGGAAGTACTTGAAATATGGTCATGAAATTGCTTCGTCACATTGAATTATTCCTTAGCCAAAGTAACTTCAACTTGGTAATTGGAACTTGGACCTTCATAGAGGTCATATAGTATTGCATAGTGACTATGTAGGAATAGTTTATGATACTTTCTTACTTCATTTGAGTTCATATGCATTGGCATTATTGTACATAGTGCATGAAATAAATGTTGCACTTTAGTATGGATTGAACATGAGTATTGGTTTACCATGTTGATATATTCCCATCTCTTTGGTGAATTTTCTTTCAAGTAACTGATATGTGCTTGAATTGTTGTTAATCAGCTGATGTTTAGGGGTATAACGGAATACGATCAATTATGAAAAGTGTGACCAAATGTGATCGGATTACGTTATACCTGTGACTGTCCCCTTCCGTGGCCACAGATTGGGGTTATAGCATCTGTATTGAGCCAAAAGCCTTACAGAGTTGCTACTATCTTATATGGTTCCCTGAAAAACGGGTCTTATAAGATGTGAATATGCCTAAGCAGTTCACAAGAGAGGAGTTATTATAATAGCTCTCTCCGTTATATGTTATTGGTTGTGGTGTAATGGTATCCTCCAATATTGTACGACTTATTGGTCAGACGGGAAAAAGTAAACAAAGGTAACGGAATGTGTTTACGGCTTTTCCAACGTGATTGTATGCACCTTATATGTGTTGCATTTAATTGGCATATTGATGCATTCATAATAGCTTATTGAGATTTATTCTCTCCCTTCTCCCCTTAATGTTTTAGATCGGACTGAGATAGGCGGACCAGGCCAGTAAGGGCGGTACGGAGTTTGTGCGGGTATTTTGGGTTGTCGGGTATGTCTATGGTTAGATGGTTTGTATTTTGGTTGATACTCCTTGTTTGGAGTTGTTAATGAAACAAGTTATGTAAATTTGTAAGTTATGACTTAAACTTTTGTAAATATGGAAACCAAGTAAGTAGTTGTTTTAAAATAGTTGTAGATGGGACTTTTGTAAAGGTTTGTAAATAAGTGGCTTGAAGTTTGTTAATTATTTAACCCCTTTTCCTCCAAGTGGAGACGTCCCAAGTTAGAGTTTGAATGTTAAGTCTAGAGTTAGTTCTTTTCAATCTAAGTCCAAATGTTTTGAAAAATTTCAGGTGGTATTGTGTAGTTTGGGCTCTAAGGCTCGGGACACGTGTTAGGTTCCGGGTCGGGTGCCCACAGGAAGTACCCTGGTGGGAGGAATAACAGTCTGAGCATTCAAAGCGTGACCGTAACCCTCCTCATAACTCAAACTTGAAGCATAAGAATATGGACTAAAGGATCGGGGGTGGTGAGACTTATAAGGGGCCTCATAAGGTCTGGCAGCTACCGAAGATGAGGATTTATGGCTCGTAATGGCTGGATACAAGGGAGTAGTGAGTGCAGATCCAAAAGGATGTTGAAGATATGAGGTTTGAGGCACCATAAAAGTAGGACTGAACGTGTCTTGACCACACTGAGGAACGTGACTAGAAGAGTAATGTGTATATTGTACTTGATGAGCAGAAGCAGCTTGCATAACAGCCGGGTGAAGAATTGTATGAGGAGCATTTGGCCTTGTCGGAATTCACGACAGGAGGGGTAGGGTAGAGCTTAGAGGATGTTGTGAATACGGTGAGCTTGATGAAGTGGTGATAAAAGCCTGGTGGCCATGTGAGCTTGCAATATCACAGGGGCAAGTGGGCCTTGAGAATTGACGGAAGCAAGATGACCCCCTCCGAACCATGGAGCCTGAGAAGCGAACTGACCCAAAATGGCTTGCGGGGCCATGTCAAACTGCTGGGCTTGAGAAGTTGTGAACTGACCCATTCCAAGATGATGACCCGAACCAGATTGAGGTTGTGAAGTAGTAAACTGACCCATTCCAAGCTGTGGGGCGAAAGCAAACTGATTCAAACCCAGTGGTGAAACCTGAGAGGCACCGGGGCAGGTTGACCTAGATCAGACTACTGAGGAGTACAAAGCTTTTGGGGCTAAGAGAAAGGCCGAGTCATAGGCCGGGGAATGCTTAGCCCATTAGTAGTTCCACACGAAAAGGAGCGGGGCATCCGACGGTAGCTGGCATGACTAAGAAGAGAATTAGCATCATCCTCCGCATCAACCGTAAAGGTCCCTTTAGGGTTGTGTGTAATTGCTATTCCATGGCTTCTAACACTTTCCAATAACTGACTGATCTGAGACTTTTGGTATTGCCTCATCTGTTCCAACATCTGATTCCACTGTTCGGCATTCTGCGGATTCTCGGGGTACGGAATCGTACGTCCCCCACTGTTCTCCTCTGAGCTGGCCATTCTGAAACTCTGAGCTGAAGCGAAGGAAGAAACCGATGAAGTATCTGATTCCGGAACGAATGAGCTGAACAAATGATGACCCGGGATCTTGATCCAAACTTTGCTTACTGTGGAAGGCACAAAAGGGTGCGGTTCAGACTCGAAAAAGCGAACCAGGTTGGTGTTTGGGCTTAGGGCTCATGCAACATGCAATTATTTGTTCGAGTTTACTTAAAATGCTTTCTCTCAAATCCTAAATGGTTGGAAAAGATTGCTCTTTTTTTTTCTTTAAACTACTCTATGTACTGGATCAGTGGGACCCATCACTACACCTATAGACCCCTCAACCTGTAACCTCAAACAAGGGTTCCATAGGGCAAGCAGGTCCCACCGACCGAAAAGGAAAACGAACCTAAGGTCTAGCGAAGTCTTAACGTACACTCGATGCAAATTACGGGCAAAGCCAACGTCGAGGGTCAAGATCGAGTTAAGGTGCCTGACGAAAATCCGTCATGACCTTGACTGATAAGTGTCCACAAAGGATCTTGACTCGTCGTTGATTAAGCGATAATTAAACATGGACTGGGCGTTAATTCCTAATGACTCGGTGTCACACCAGGAGCCGGTGCATAAGCAGTGCAGGTCAAAGTTAATGTCAAAGTCAAAGCGCCATTCAAGATCGAGTCAAAGTACATGACGGAAAACCGACATGACCTCGACTGATTTAGGTCCACGAAGGATCCTGACTTGCACATTGACTGGTGTTTGACTGACACGAGGTATACACTAACGCGACCTGACACGGACCAGACAAAAAACCAACCAAGTCTCGGACAATAATGTGTGTCACGGACAAGTGCAGGGTAGACACGAGGGTAAACCAATGGCTGTTTGGGTAGTCCCGTGCTCGCACCGAGAGGCGTAGTAAGGCCTCCCGGGCTGCTACTGAGATTTCCCGGGTTAAGGACGTAGTGTGCAGTGTACGGTCAAAGTGCGCATAGTATGCGGCAGTCTAGATTCCTTTTTAAGTAAAAAGAGGGATTTTCAAATGTGTCTTAAAGGCATGATGCATGCAAAAGATTTTGAAAATAATTTATTTTGAAAGCATTTTCGAAAATATTTTGAAAGCATGTAAGCACATAAGCACATAAGAGTTGAACATTCAAAGTTATTGTAAGGGAGGACTGCGTCCCTTTTCAAACATCACAAGTCCACGGCACAACAGTCAAACTTTGACTTTTCCCGACATAGTCAAACCAATAGCAATATATCATTGCAAGGCCAATATGTACAAATAAACACACATAAAAACACAAAGTTCAAGTATTGGGACGGAAGCTTGACCCACGAAAGTTAAAAAAAAAACAAGTTTTTTTTTTGAAAAAAGACAAGTTTTTAAAGCTCAGTCCCCAGCGGAGTCGCCAATGTGATATACCCCAATAATATTTGGCACCCAACAACTTGGAGTTTGAAATGATTTTTGAGATTGGGTCAATCTTAGTGGACTTGAAAATACATGGAGTCGCCACGCCATTTTAGTTTAGGGCTAAAACATTGAAAAATGCATGCCCGAAAGTAGAGAAATGAGTTCGGAGGTCACGTTACACTCCGGAAAGAACATTTGACGTTCACCCGAAATGCCTCGTAAGATGAGTCTTCCAAACTTGAAACAATGTCTGTGTGTGTGTGTGTGTGTGTGTTTTTAGATAAGGTTTGACTTGAAGGACTTTCTGGAAATAAAATAAATCTGCTGGACTGGACTGAAAAATGGTTTTAAACTGTGCTGAAACTGAAAAAACAATAGAAACTGAAAATGTATGCAGATGACAATATCATCCGCGTGGATGAAATTGATGTACAATAACATCCGCGCGGATTACCCTGCAACTTAACTTTTTTACAGTTTTCCAGTCTGTCTCTGTAATTTCTAGAAATTTGACTTGATTTACAGAGTTTAACTGGTACTGTAAATGGAAAAACAGAAAAGCAAAGAGTGTTTGAATTTTGGCATCCATGCTTGTCCTCTCTTTCCCTAGGCTTTGATTAGTGTCTCACTAATTATGTTTAGTGATGATCAAGCTAGATCAAGCCATCCTGAGGGTACATTAGGACTTGAAAGCATTTCATTTGCAAGGGAAAGGGAGATTTAGCATGAAAGTAAGTTAATGCGCAAAGATAGTAGGAAATGCTTAGAATGAAAAAATTGGTTGCTAGGATTGAATTGGCGAGAAACATTGGGCTGACTAAGATTGTCATTCATTCAAATTCCCAATTGATTGTTAATCAAGTGAAGGGCGAGTACGGGGTGTTGAATCCGGTTTTGATGAAATATTGTACCATGGCGAGAAACATTTTGAAGGGATTTAAGTTTTGGGAATTAGTACAGATTCACAGGACTGAGAACTCGCAGGCAGATTCATTGAGTAGGTCGGCAAGAGCAGAGGAGCAAGGTTCGGCTTGTGAGCCGTTGGTCGAATATGTTGAGATGCCGGCCATCAACAGACCGCTGATTATGGAGATTGGAGATGTTGAAAAGAATTGAGTGGTGGAAATGATAGAATTTTTGGACAAGGGAGAGTTGCCGCCTGATGAGGAGAAGGCAAAGATAATAAAGGTGACCTCGCCGCGATTTACGGTGCAGGACAGTGTTTTGTATAGAAAATCTTTTTCGAAGCCATTGATGAGGTGCGTTGAGCCAAGTATGGTGCAGAAGGTTTTATTTGAGATTCATGAAGGTGTGTGTGGTGGCCACCCTGGTGTGAGAACCCTGGCCGATAAAGTCTTATTTCATGGGTATTATTGGCCAAGTTTGAAAAAGGATGCTGAGATATACGTGAAGAAATACGAGAAGTGCTAATGACATGGTAACATTCCCCGACAACCAGCAGCGGAGCAGACCCTAATAGTGGCGACATGGCCTTTTGATATGTGGGGAATTGATTTGATAGGGTCTTTCCCGAAGGCTAAGGGTGGATGTCAGCACGTGGTTGTCGCAGTGGACTATTTCACTAAATGGACAGAGGCTAAAGCACTGGCGACAATCAGTGAGGATAATGTGATTAAATTTATTCAGGAGAATATTTGGTGCATATATGGGGTACCTAGGGCAATTGTTTCAGACCATGGAACTCAATTTGGGAAGAAATTTTTGGCGGAATGTGCAAGGTTGAACGTTAAGCATTGGATGTCGGCAGTCTATAGGCCGCAGTGTAATGGGAAGGCGGAAGCGGCAAACAAACAAATCATTGCCTCCCTGAGTAAAACCTTGGAAGGAAGAGGTGGAGCTTGGTTAGAAGAGCTGCCAATGGCATTGTGGTATGTGAGAACCACCGTAAAGGGCTCAACTGGAGAAACCGCCTTTGCGCTTACTTATGGATCAGAGGCAATGGCGCCAGCTGAGATGGCCTTGCCGACTTACAGGGTGGCTTATTATGATGAGGCGAGAAATGGGCAGAGGCAGTGTAATGATTTGGATCTCGCAGACAAGAGAAGGTTGCAGGCGAGAATGAGGATGATCAATTACAAACAAAGGATGAAAGCCCAGCATGACAAGCGAGTTAATAAAAGATCTTTCAATGTCGAAGATTGCGTTCTGAGGAGTATGGAGGCCACTGGGCCTAAGCCTGGGTAGACAAAGCTGAATGAAAAGTAGGAGGGCCCATTCCAAGTAACGAAGGTCGTTCGTGAAGGGACTTACAAGCTGAGAAAGGAAGATGGCGAGGAATTGAAGAATGCATGGAGCGTGGATCACCTGAAGCAATTCTATCAATGAAGTTCTCGCGTCTGTTTGTAATCCAATTATTTTTTGATTGCCGCGCTAGGTAGAAAAAGTTATATAACTTTTCTTGTAACTAAGTATTATGATTGTCACATCAGAAGAAAAAGTTATGTAAAATTTGGTAGTCTAGTTAGGTGTAACTTGTACATATATTACTGAAGAGATGACGGGAATTTTCTAGCGACATGTTTTTATTGTATCCGTCTATACTTTTGAAATTCTAACAAGGTTAATTTTGTGTTTCATGGATCAAGGGATGGATGGATGAGGATCGAGAATTGAGCACATAAGAGCGAGAAGGTTGTCGCAAAAGACTGAAGTCGGTGGCCATAAGGTTTGCCGCCAAGTAAGGATCAAAGATGGAGGCAAGTGAAGGTTGCCGCTGGAGAAGTAAAGATTGAAGTCGGTGGCCATGAGGGTTGCCAACAAGTAAATATCGAAGATGGAGGTGAGATTGCCGCAAATAATAGTCTGGCAGTTCCAGACACATAATAGATCGGGCAGTTCCCGACAAATAATAGTCTGGCAGTTCCAGACACATAATAGACTGGGCAGTTCCCGGCAAATAATAGTCTAGAAGTTCCAGACACATAATAGACCGGGAAGTTCCCGGCAAATAATAGTCTGGCTATTCCAGACACATAATAGATCGGAAACTTCCCGACAAATAATAGACCTGGCAGTTCCAGGCACCTAATAGACCGGGCAGTTCCCGGCAAAGGAAAGTCCTGGCAGAGGCCAAGCGAGATAGTCATGGCAGAGACCAGGCAAGAATAGACCGGGCAGTTCCCAGCAAAGAATAGTCCTGGCAGAGACCAGGCGAGAATAGACCGGGCAGTTCCCGACAAAGAATAGACCTGGCAGAGACCAAGGGAGAAAAGTCCTGGCAGAGACCAGACGAGAATAGTCCTGGCAGAGGCCAGGCATAGCAAGGCCCGATTTTTAATAGGCGATAAAGACCTGGCTTAGAGGCGCCATGCAAAAGTTGAATCAAGAAAACTGAGCCAAGGGATCAACGTTGCCAAGCTTAGTTCAGGACGAGTTGTACTTCAGGTTGTTGTCGATAAATGTATTTTGCGCAAGCAATGCAGTTCGCATCATATGAGACATACGTTTAAGTCAAGGATTGACCAAGAGAGGAGGTTTGTCGCATGTAGGAATAGTAATCGACTTGGGTAAAGTCGCCACAAATTTAAGGCAATAAGATAATGTGAGAATCACAGTTTAAGGAGTAAGCTGCCTAAAGACAAGCCTCACTCTTTTGAAGGGAGTAGTATGTATATAAATAAATTATGTAAAATGAATCTTTGATAAACTATCGAAGAAAAAATTATAGGAAGCAAAGTAAAGGCATTCGTGACAAATTATAAAAGCAAAGTTGCAAACCGCGGCATCCGAAATATAAGAGAGAAAATGTCAAAGTAACCATGCATAATAGCGAGAAGTAAAGTTCAAAGTTAGGTTGCTTACCGCGACATCCAAAAGCAAATAAACCAAATTCAAAAGGCAGAAATGTAAATTGTTTAATACAGACCCAAATTCAAATAAAGGATTGTTTTGAAAGCACAACAAATGATCAGAAAGAGGGAGCATCACGGTTGTCGCTGGGGGTGGCCTGGGCGTTTAGTGCGGCTTGAGCATCATCTTTGACCTTTTTGTGTGCCTTGGCTTTAGCACTTATAAGTTCAGCCCAGAGAGTTAGAGCATCGGGATTAGCCATGGCAGGAACCTTCCAGACAGGTTTCCTGAGAAGTTGATCCTCAGCTGCAAGCTCTTCAAGTTCATCTTCTTCGTACGGAACTAGGCTATAACCTAGGCGACAAAAGTCACTGAAAATGGATTTAGATCCCCATTTGGTGAGAAGCTCATGAGTAATAGCGGGTATGTCGCTAGAGCTTGCCGCAGCTGCACGCATGCAATGAATCAAGGCTTTGTCGTACATTTCCATGGCATCTACCTCAGCCTTGGTTTTTGTTTCGGTCAGGTTGGCTTGAAGCTGGGAAATAAAGCTTTGTTGTCGTGATCGCTTTCTTTGGCCGTAGCGAGTTCTGCTGCCAAGAGTTTGCTCTGATCTTCCAACTTTATTTTTTGGGCCCCCGTCTCACCTCGGAGGTCCTTCTCAATCTGTTCAAATTTGGCTTTTTCCGCTTGAAGAGCGGTTACATCTTGTTCACGGTCTTGGAATTTTTTCTTGTATCTCTCCTTTTCAGCACGAGCCCACTTAAGAGCCTTCTCGCTATTTTCCCATTCAGTTGTTACATGGCGACATCAGTTTCTTAGGACATAAAGAACGATTGAAATCTGTTAAAAACGACATAGTATTTGGTTAGTAAAAGTGAGAAACAGAGTGAAAATAGGTGATAAAAGAGTGACTTACACCACTGAGATAAAGGCCTCCATCATTCGCAGCATTATCTTTGTTAATGTCCTCGTACTCCCTAACCCGTTGCGGCACACAAGAGCGCTGAATGATGCCGCCACCAAGCATGTTGTATTCTTGGTTGGCAAAGCGAAGATCCAAGTTAGGAAGATCAGGAACGTCACCGATCTCGCGGCTGAGCTCCAGAAGGCTAGCTTCATCAAAGGGCATTTGAAAATCGGCCTTGAGCCAGCTCGCGATATGGGGTTCGAAAGGTCCAGTGTCTGCGGAAATTGGTCCTTCACTTTGCTCAGAAGTAGTACCGTCAGTGGGGCAGGATCGCTTGAGGGGAGGAGAAGGAAGACTTTGCAGAGACTCGGTGGATTCAGTTGTCACGGTGACATCGGTGGCTGGGGGCTCTGTTTCTTGTTATTGAATGATCTCTATGTCAACTTCTTCCTCTTCCTCGTCCACCAGGTTAAGCCCCGTTTCCCATTTTGGGGTCTTGGATTTCCTGCGTTTGCAGGAAGGTTCAGCCACAGCTTTCCCAGCGGCTTTCTCTGCAGCGGCAAGGGTTTTTTCTCATGCAATAGCATTGGAATCATGACCATGGACGGAGATTGGGATCTCTTTCTCAGCCGTTTGAGACAGAACGGCTTGACGGGCATCAGCTAGCCGTTTGCGGCGGCCTTCCATATTCAAAAAAGCATCTCGTCGTTGGGATAGCGACATTGACCTGAATTCTGCAAAAGGAAAAAGAGAGAAGTTATTTAAAGGAAATAAGAAAAGAAAATGAAGTAAAGTTTGAGGCAAGAGGGCATACTGTATACATCATACATGGCCTTGCAGCAATGTCCTTCCCACTTGCAAGGATCGCACTCAAAAGCAAAACAGTCATTGGAATGGATTTCCCATCCAGGATACGGGGCAGTGTGAACGATGGTTATGCGGGATTCATCAATTGGGCAAGTAAAGTCAGGAAACCCAAATTCTCGTAGAAGGGAGGGGCTAGAAATTATTTCTCGCCACGAGAATAGGGCTAGGCCAGTGTCAGATGCATTGGCAAGGACTTGTAAGATCCGATCTTTGAGGCGGGTGTCGCCAGAAACTAATGTTTTCTTGGTCTCAACTTTGGGAATAATCTCCCTTAAGTCGCCTGAGTGCGTCCACCCAATGAGAGAAGTGATAAACAGCGGCTTAGATTGCCAATTGTGGACTTTGCCAGGAAGAGGAGTGAGGATCTTAGGCTTTCGATATTTTATAGACAGGCCTTTCTCGATTATACCTTCTCGCTGAAAAACAGTGGTATAGCCTTCGAAAAGATGGACAAAAAGAGAAATAGTGGGTTCATGTTTAAGAGCCCTACAGATGACAATGTAACTGGTCAGAATGCGGAAAGAGTTGGGGTGGAGGTCCACTATGGCAGCCTGGGCTTTGTGTAGGAAGGCGCAAATAAATGGGTCTAAAGGAAACCTAAGACCGGATTCTAATTGGGAAACGTAGGCGACAACCCCATCAGTTCATTGTCGCATGACGGCTAGGTTCATGTCGCCGGTATACGGCTCAATATGGTAAGTATTATGATTGATACCGAATTTGACATGCAAAGGAGTTTGGAAGTCAGTAGAAGAAGTACTGGCTTCTACGACATTGGCGAGAGGAAGGTGGTCAGATGGAACCTGATTATGAGATGATGTCTCCGCGGCTAGAGTGTCCGAGACATCATGGCTGGAAGTAGAATTGGTGGAAGACATGTCGCTCCGTTCGCTGGAGCTGGGAAGAACCTGTTTATAGAAGCGACGACTACGTAAATTGGGGGTTGCAGGATAGTCAATGTCAGAAAAATTAGAATCAAAGCGGGAATGATAAAAGTCGCAAATGTGCGAGCATAACTCCCAAGTGTTATAGAAGGTTTTCATGGGTGCGGACTTGTGCAAAAAGGGGGGACCCCTAATCTCTAAAGCATCTAAGACAGCGACATCTGCGTCATGTCGCATAAGCATAGAATTGAGGTCTTCCCGTGGGATCCTTGCCCACACCCCCATGTCAACCATATAATACCCTCCAGTTTTCAAACTTTGCCCAAACCTAATTGTCCTAGCATGGGACTTAGTTCGTGCCATTGAGCAAGATAGCAAAGTGGAAGTAAATAGCAATAAATAAGGAAAGCGCGAGAATTCAAGCGTTTACCTGGAAAGATTGAACAGAATGACGGAAACGATGATTTTGGCCGAAGTTTGGCCGGAAACTTCAAGAATACGAAGGGAATTTCTAGAAATACGTCTGGGGAGCCCCAAATCGAAGATTTGTAACCGTAAGCATGAGAGGAGTAAAGAAATAGTGAAAGTTAACGGTAGAAACTGGTGAAATTATGGTGAAAAAAGGCTTTTCTCAAGAAATAGTTACCAGAGTGCTAGAGAGAACTTGAAGGTTGAGTAACTGGAAAATGAAAAGTGAGGGGCAGGGAACTGACCTTTAGCATTGAGGAGACGAAGGGGTGCTGGGGAGTTTTCTAGAATTTTTAATAATGTTCGAATTTTGAAATTCCCTCCCCTTTATTATGGATCATTTATTGAAATGCACGAATATCAAGACAGAATACAGCTCTGCCAAACCATTCAGACCCCTCAACCCTGAGATGACACGTAGCCCCATAGGTGTCAAATAGGGTCCTTATCTCGCTAAATGAAAAGGATCGTAGTGGGAATCTTGGGCGGCCTTTGAAAATTTTTGCCTGGACCATGAATAGTCCATGTCTCGAATTTGGGGGCTACTGATGCGATTATGAAAAATGGAGTTGGGCCCGAATCAAGAAATTAGGTCCAACAGGTACAAATGGGACAAATACGTTTTGAATGAGTATTAAAGTAGGTTCAGGGTAATGAGGCGTCATGGGTGATAAGGCGACATCCTTGGGGCGGCATGTGAGAGTAAGGCGAAGTGGGATATATACCTTGAGGAATTGCAATTCAAATATGATGTGGGCGGTGGCGAGAACCCTGTTGTTGAGAAAATTGGATCTGGCGGCAATTCGAGTATTGCCGCCTATTCTGCAATTGTCGCCTGGCGACTTGAGTAAAAGATAATCCCGAGCGGAGGTTGGCCTGTCAGTTGGACCCACTATTAACCGTCAACTGTAGGGTGATTTGACATGGTGAACAGGAAAATTTCACTAACTTTGGAGTTGGTTGGGGACCCTTGGTGGACGGTTGACAAGTGTCCCCCATGTGTTGCACATGGGGGTTTGGTAGTATAAAACATGAGGAATAGTGTCATTTAAAGGGTACGTACTCTCTCTACTCTCTAAGCTCTCTCTCTCTCTCTAGAGAACCTCCATTGTTATTTATCAGTTGCAGATAGAAATCTTACTCTCACGCCGGAGGGATTTTGCCGGAGCCACCCCCGGCCTAGTTGACGTGTTTGCATGTGTGTAGGTGACCCAACGAAGGAGGATCAGCCGGAGTATCTTCATTTTCAGTTCCTGTGCAACCAAAATTGTTTGGCAGTATCAACATCGAGTTTAGATCATAAAACATTGAGTTTTGGCCTTAAAATACATAGAAAGTAAAATAGTGAGTTTAGGCGTTAAAACAGTGAGTTTAAGCTAGAAAATAAAATTGCGAGTTTAGGCCTTAAAACAGTGAGTTTAGGCTTTAAAACACCAAGTCAACATATTTAAAAACAAGATTTTTTATAACTTATAGAGAAATATGTTTCCCCCAAAATTTTCTGAAAATAAAAATGCATTTAGGCTACATTGCTATTATGTGACATAAACATGCACATTTTGACATGATATTATGTAGTCTAAAAAATCAAACTATGTATATATTGTGATTTATTGTGATTTAACCACGATTTAAATAGTGATTTAAATTGCAAAATAAATGAGACCACGATTTAGATCGAACTGAACCAAATCATTTGGTTTGGATTTTTATCAAACCGATAACTAATTCTTTGATTATAAATTTACTCAAACAAAATCGAACTATTTACACCCCGGACCGTAAAGCGTGCTAATATGCTTTTATTATTAATTTAAAAAAAAAAACTATTAAACAATATCACGGTTTTATATAGAAAAAATTTAGTCTTTGTACCACTTTAATTTCTATCTTGTCCATTTTATAATATGCTTGTAATTTTTCAACTCATATAAAACAAGTTGTAATTAATAAAATAGGGAAAATAAAATAAGTGTAACAAACTGCTAATAACTATTGCTAACCGTTATTTCTCTCACTGCCTTCTTCGTTGTCCTTTCGCTCCAATCTCTCTCGTTCTCTCTCTCCATCTCTCTTTCTTTCTCTTCCTGGGATGGAGAGATCACGAAGAACCTGAAGAGCTTTGATTCGCGATATATTTTCAGATAATCCAAATTTGAACCCTTTCGCTGATTATTCCCAAATTGAAGACCATCACAATGACCTAGATTTGACATTTCTGATGTAATCCCCAAAAGTCGAGGAGATATTTCTTGCCATTTTTTGACGATTGAGTCAACGGTTGGGAGATCAGACCAGCGCCGTTGGACTCATCTCGTTGATTGAAATCGAAGGTTGGATTGAAGGAATTAATCAATTTCTGTGAATTGTAACCCTAGTTTGTTCGTTTTGGGATCAAAATTTAGATGCCAGAAGTTTTGAAATTTCTGGCTCGGTTGATAATTTTTACTGAATGGAATCGCCATTGTTGGTGGCCTTGTTGATTGTTCGCTTGGTGATTAGCTTCAATTTGATTACTCCCGTTGCTTCTCAACAAAATGTGATTACCGAATCGCCACCGCCACCACCTCCCCCTGAATCGCCACCTCCACCTGAATCTCCCCCTCCGCCACCTCCCCCTGAATCTCCCCCTCCATTTTCACCTCCTCCACCTCCTCCTCCCCCACCGCCGCCACCTCCTTCCCCTCCTCTTCCCATGGTCCCACCTCCCCCAAGAAAAATATCGCTACCACCACCTACTTCAAATCCTCAAACGAAGACAGCAGAATCGTCAAAGTTCAATCTGGGAAAGAAAATTGGATTGATGTTTCTGGGCGTAGGGGTGATCATACAGATTTTCGTAGCGGTATTCTTAATTATCAAGCGCCGGCAGCTGTTCAAGAGCTACGACAGCTATTAAAACAAAGAAGAAAAATAGTTTATTTATGGAAATTAATCATCTTTCGCCCTCACTTAACTTAGATGCTTCGACTTGGCTGGCTGCTGGAGGATACCAATTACACATTGAGTGGCACATTTGCCTGCACATTGCTATACAGAGAGATTAAGGATCAGATTGTTGGTGTATTCGTTTGGGTTGTCGCTGTTGTAAATGGGTAAATCTTGATTTCATTTTTTTACAAGTTATTTGTTCATTACTCAAGTGATTGTGATATCTCCCCTCTCACATCGAAAATATGTGAGAATTTAGTGTGATATATAGAAGGCTTATGTACTGCTACTAAGCATCGAATCATTCATTGAACTTTTGGAGGTCTGTGTGATGGGCTGTGGTTGTGGTTGTGGTTGACCTAATTGAGGAGGTGCTTTGTGGGTTAGTGTGTGGTGCCTACGTAGCGGTCGGGCTTCGGGCTCGGATCGTTGCAAATCATCAATTCTTGGCAGTGGGTATTTATTCTTTATTGTAACCCGATTCAACTCACGGTAATCAATATAGAGCCTCATTAACCCGTCTTTTTTCTTCACAAATAGCACCGGAGCCACCAAAGGTGAGACACTAGGCCTAATCAATCCTTTCTCTAACAACTCCAGTAATTGTTCCTTCAACTCCTTAAGCTATGTGGGTGCCATTCTATACGGCGCCTTAGAAATAGGTGCTGTCCCCGGAACTAAATCGATTGAAAATTCTACTTCTCTTTCTGGTGGTACCCCCGGTAATTCTTCTGGAAAAACATCTTCAAACTCTCTAACAATTGGGATTGATTCAAGCTTAACTCCTTCTCTACTAACATCAGAAATATAAGCTAGATACCCCTCACAACCCTTTCTGAGAAGTTTTCGAGCTCTTAAATATGATATTAACCCCGATGTCTTTTTAGGTTTTGAACCATTAAAATAGAATTCCGGTCCACCTGGGGGACAAAACACTACTTCCTTCTTATAACAATCCACACTAGCATGGTAGGCAGCAAGCCAGTTCATATCTAAAATTACATCAAAATCCTGAATGTCCAAGCATATCAAATCTACTGGCATTTCTCTCTCTCTCAATCTTAATGAACATGATCTGAATACCGAAGTTACTTGAATCGATTCATTTGTTGGGGTATCTATTACTAAGTTCATACTTAACTCTTCGGGAATTAATTTCATACGACCAACTAAATGTGTAAAAATGACAGAATGAGTAGCGCAAGAATTGATAAGAGCGTAAACATTACGAGAATAGAGTTGAATGGTACCTGCCACCACATCATTGGAAGCTCCAGCGTCCCTAGCAGTCATTGTGAAAACTCTTCCTTGCCCAATCGGTTTCTCCTTGTCTCCACTACTAGACCCCCTTGTAGGCGCCCCTTTACTTGGTTTCGGGCACTCCCTTGCCTTGTGTCCTTTCTTGCCACAATTAAAACAACTCCCTGTATCCCAATAACACTTGTCAGTCAAATGATTTTTACAACATATGCGACAACGCTGGACTGCCCCATGAGTCTGTGTTTGGCCCTTAAATCCATTGTATCCATTAAACAGATTCTTGCCTTGAGAGCTATTATGAGTCATAGGTGCACCCCTACTGCGGTTTTCTTCGGTAGCTTTCTTCTTATACTCTCCCCCATAGTTGACATGTCCATTGGATTGACCCCGAACTTTTCCAGCATCACGATCCGAGCCCCTCTTCTTTTCGTCCTTCTTCGTCTGATAGTCGATACTCTCACGTTCAATCACACGAGCTCTATCTAGCACCTGAGAAAAAGTTGTCAATTGTAGTGGTGTCAATCGATACTTGATTTTGTTGTTCATAACTCTTTCAAATTTTCGTGCTTTCTACTCTTCATCATCAAAGAAGTTTGGTGCGAACCTCGATAGCTCATTAAACTTTGCACTGTACTCATCAACAGACATGGAGCCTTGCTCCAAACCCATAAATTCAAAAATTTTCACGTTACGTACACTAGGCGGAAAGTATTTCTCATTGAAGGCCCTAAAAAACATATCCCATGTATAACATTGCATGCCACGACTTTCTGCTGCCCTATGTTCCGCTTCCCACCATACGCCTGCCTCGCCTTCTAGCATAAATGTTGCAACGTGCACCTTTTGCTCTGTAGTACATGTCATGGTCCGAAAAATCTTTTCAACATTTTTCAGCCACTCATTCTGCCTCTCCGCTGGTCCTCCTGAAAACTTCTTGGGGTTCTGTTTCTGAAAGAGTTCTAGTGGGTCTCGGGCAGGCGGCAAAGGAGGTGGTGGTGGTGGGTTTGCTTGATTCAAATTAGCCGTAAGAGCTTGAGTTAGGGTCTGATTCGTCTGGCCTATTCCCACCACGGCCTGCGTTAATGTCTGTAAAAGGTTGGCTATGATCGGGTCTGGCTGACCCTGACCGTCCCCATTATTATTATGTTGAACGTTATTCTGACCCACTTCCCCAACGGAAATCGAATCCTCAGCCTCTTCCCTTCGATTTCCTCGACCACCTTGGCTACCTCGACCTCCTTGTCCAGTTCTAGTCATTTGATTAATACACATAAACGATGGCAAGTTATTGATAATAATTTTTTTTATATTGGTGATAATTAACGTTGTATCCAAAAGTTTACTTATGCATATAAGTATAATAAAATGATTAAATAATCACCTTTATTTAACAAAGATCAAATATTCATAATATAATTCTAGAACAAAGTCTTACAATCAAAATTGCAATTAACACCGCATCATGGGCAGTAATTTCAACAAAATCGAAAAGATACGTATTTACATAATCAACTACTAAACTTCTCCAACACTACTACTACTATCTATCCGTAACGACTCTAAGAGTAACTCTAATCAAACCACTCGCCATCAGAAGGGCCTTCATCCTCAATTTCTTCAGGCCCATTTTCAATTTCTTCCTCCAACTGATCTTCTTCCTCCGGATCCTCTTCTTCCATCTCGGGGTCTTCCTCCTCCCATATCACTTCCATCTCTTCTAGTTGTTGAATGTTATTATTTTCAGTACCTCCCTCAACATTCTCCTGCACACCAATTAGTCCTAACTCCTCGGGTATTGGTTCTTCCTCAACGTCATTCTCTTCCGGGATTAGTTCTTCTGGGCCATAAGGACCGGCCCAAAGTAGCTCGTGGTTTTAGGCTACTAGACCGTTCGTGAAATCGTTAGCATCTCTAACATCCGCTCGGCATCTGCCAGTTCTCTTACCAAACCTAGTCGTATCTCTTTATTTGCCATTAGCTCCTGATCCTACGGGCGCATACTCTGATGCACTTCCCTTAATTCTCAGCGAGCTTTAACTAGTGATAAGTGACTATTATATAGTCAATTATCCTAGATTTTATATACTTTTACATAAATAAATCATCATTTCTCATTTAATTTTTAGTACTTTTTACTTACTTTTGCTATTTTATTAGATTTTACGTTTTTGGTATGTTTCATACAGTTTAGACAGGTTTTAGGGTCTTTTTATATCCAAAGGATACTTGGGCAAATTGGTCCAAAAGGATGGAGGAACACCAAGCAAAATAAACACACAAAGCTGAAAACCAGTAGGAGCGGCCGTGCAGCAAGTTCGGGAGCGGCCGTGCATCATAGGCCATGGCCGGCCATCTTGGCCCCAAAATCCATGGAGTGGCCGAGCGCTGAAGTGTCCTGGCTGTGCCAACCTCGGAGCGGCCGTGCAGCTATATTCGGAGCGGCCGTGCAAGTCTCCAAGTTCAAATTCAATTCTGGCGCCAAAGAGTACACGGCCGTGCAAAATCCTTGACACGGCCGTGCAAGTCGTGACTGCAGATGTAAAGGCACCTTTTGATGGCACCCAATTGAAGAGTCTCCTCCCAATTATAAATAGGACCCTTGTAATCAGTCTTAGATACGAAATTTTAGAGAGAAATCACTGATACTTCATAGATAGAAAATACAAACACTTGTGACAACAATTTTCCAAAGAGATTTGAAGATCAAAGTCATTGTTTTGTTCTTGGAGTTACTTTGGAGGAAAAGCAATAAAAGTGAAGCATCATTTCCAGCATTTATTCATCATAAGTCCTTCTTACTCAATCTTTTATTTCTGCTTATATGTTATTAATGGCTTGTGAGTAATTCCCCTTATTCTTGGAGTTGGAAACTCAAAAGCATACTTGTTCATCATCCAAAATGAAAAGTCTTGTCTTCTTTCTTCATCTAAACAATTTCTTTATATTATTCTCTAAATGCCTTACATTTTGGAGATGTCCAATTTGTATGATTCAGTCAATTGAGAGAAGTACCTAGCGGAGAATCTCGATTGACGGAACCATATAAAGAAACTAGGTTTCATTGATCACGAAAGTAGTTCAATGGCCTAGGGATGTTCCTTTAATGGAAAGTATGTTGACTCTCGTTCTTAATGGATTCTTACTAATTATGGTCAGCTAGAGATAAGCCGGAATGCCCGTTTGTGACAGGGCGGGGGTAACATAAACGGAAATCTCAAACAGTTAGGACATAATTAGTGAAGAATACAAACGCTACTGTCTTAACCCGAAGTAGCGTAGGCTTAACATACCATCCTTGCTTTTTATGAAAACCTTTTATCTCTAAGACAATGACGATTTGATGAACAAAATTATGTGTATGATTTCCAATCCCGAGAATGCTTTGTTTTATAAGAATTTAATCAAAATACTTTCTGTTAATGTTCTCTCTATTTTTCTAAAAACAAATTTTATCTCCTCCCAATCTTTTCTATACTTTCTAAAGACAAAAATATTCCCTAAAGTAAACCCTGTCTCTGTGGGATCGACCCGTACTTGCACCCGCTATATTACAATAGCCCGTGCGCTTGCGGATATAAATAAATCGTTAGGTTTCGACCGAACAAGTTTTTGGCGCCGTTGCCGGGGACAACGGTTTACTTTTATTTTTGTCTTTACTACATAACTTTTAGTTTTTGTTTTATTTTTACTATTTTGCTTTCTCTTCCGATAAATTGTTGCGTTTAATTTCTCTTTAAGTGTTTTTCTTATAGTTTTTGAAACGGACTCGGACATACGTTGACAACTTTGATTCGGAACCCGAAAGAAGTTTTCACGAGAGATTAAGAAGATTTAGAGAAACTTTGAAGAAACATATGGAAGGAGAACAGCAAACACCCGCTAGGACCCTACGGGACTTTGTTAACCCAAGTACCCCGGGAACTAGATCCCCTATTGTTGTGCCAAATGCCGGAGCAGCACACTTCGAGATAAAGCCGCAGTTATTGCATATGGTTATGAATAACCAATACAGCGACACCGCTTTCGAAGATCCCCATCTACACATCCAAACATTCCTTGAATACTGTGATACCACACGTATTCAAAATGTTACGGTGGAAGCAATTCGGATGCGCCTTTTTCCTTTCTCTCTTAAGGATAAGGCGAAACAATGGTTGAATTCGGTCCCCCAGAATTCATTAACAACATGGGACCAAATTCAAGAAGCATTCCTTGGTCGATTTTTCCCACCAAGCAAAACTGCCCAGATACGAACAAAAATCACTAACTTCTGTCAAACAGATAGTGAGACTTTGTATGATGCATGGGAGCGGTTCAAGGAACTTCTCAGAATGTGCCCCCACCACGGGCTTGAAAAGTGGTTGATTGTTCACACCTTCTACAACGGTCTCATATTCAAGACAAGAGAGACCGTTGATGCCGCTGCAGGAGGAGCATTGATGAACAAGGGAGTCGATGAGGCATAC
Organism: Adenophora triphylla var. japonica; assembly: GCA_022495995.1. NCBI lineage: Eukaryota > Viridiplantae > Streptophyta > Magnoliopsida > Asterales > Campanulaceae > Adenophora > Adenophora triphylla. The sequence continues at coordinate 67,073 of JAFEMH010007425.1, read as the reverse complement.
GACCTTATCGAGAACATTGCATTGAACCATTACCAATGGTCAAATGAGAGGGAGCAGCAACAAGGTACGCCCGGTAAATATAATGTTGATGCAATTACTCTTCTATCTTCTAAAGTTGACATGCTTTTGAAAAAGTTTGAAAATCTTAATGTCAATCTCATTGCTAGTGTAAATGTGTTATGTGAACTATGTGGGTCTAACTCACATAGTACGGATAACTGCGAGTTACTTGACGTTACTTCTAACGATCAAGTGAACTTTGTTAATTCTTTTGGACAAAAAGAGGGAATGTATTCAAATACATACAATCCCGAATGGAGGAATCACCCCAATTTTTCCTATAAGAATAACAACGTTCTTAACCCGTAACCATCTACACAACCCCCGGGATTTGCACCTAAGAATTTCAACAACAATGCAAGTACCTTTCCCCCTAAATCTAAATTGGATCTTATAATGGATTTTGTAGTGGAAAATAAAAATTCCCAAGAAAAGATCAATAATGAATTTAGGGAATGTTTTAAACTGCTTAATGCTAGGTTTGATAACTTGGCAGCGCATAATAAGATGCTAGAAACTCAACAAGCTCAACAGGCTACCCAAATGAATAGGCCACAAGGGAGTCTTCCCGGTCAACCTCAAAGGCCAAATGAGAAAGTGAATATGGTAAAAACTAGGGATGAGCAAGAAAAGATAAATGAATGCCCTAGAAATAATCATAGTCCAATCCCTCAGATGATTGAGACTAGTTTGGGGACGGAATCCCCTAAAAAAGAAGGCAAGGATTATGATGAATTCCTTGATAACCTAGATGCCATTAATGTTAACATTCCATACTTTAGAAAAGATGAAGATATGCCTTTAGCCGTTAAACCTTTGAAAAAATTAATTTTTGAAAAAGAAAGGCTAGAAGAAAATGAGAATGTTATGTTGGCGGAGGAAGTAAGCGCTGTTTTGCAAAATAAAGACCCTCCGAAATTAAAGGATCCGGGTACATTCACCATTCCTTGTTGTGTTGGCAGAATAAACATAGATAACGCTGTCCTTGACTTAGGAGCTAGCATTAGTATAATGCCATTATCGGTTAGCGAGAAGCTTGGTATATGGGAACTTAAACTCACAACCAAAACTCTCCAATTGGCAGACCGATCCGTTCAATAACCCGTTGGTATTATGGAAAACTTGCCTTGTCGAGTAGGGAACTTGATCATCCCTGTCGACTTTGTTATCTTAGATATGGCGGAAGACCATTATATTCCCGTCATTCTAGGAAGGCCATTTTTTGCCACTGCGGGGGCAATCATAGATGTGAAAAATGGCACATTTTACCTAAATATAGGGAAAGAAAGGGTCGAATTTAGTATGCATAAGTCAGCTCTCGAAGATCCCTATCTCGAGGCCTACACACCTAGTGAAGAGAATTGGACCCCAAATGAAGAGACCTACACCCCTAGCGAAGAAAATTGGATTCCTAGTGAAGAAGATTTAATGGGTGAGGAACCAAAATCAAAGGAAAGAATAGAAAATGATCCCATAAATGTTGAACCTTTGATTTGCAATAAAAATAATGCTTTAGATATTTCTGCATGTCCCGAAACTAACAATGTAGTGAAAAATTCAAAAAGAACAAAGAAGGAGGTCACTTCGAATTTCCGAAGATGCAAAGACTATAGGTCGCTTGTTCTACCCAAGAAATCGGGATGGAAGAAATGTCTACCACAAAAGATACTCATTACTCCGGAAGGATTGCAATGGCAAATTGTCAATGACAAAAGGCCAACCAAATATCATGCATCTCCTACTACCGGGAAGGGGTCGAGCTAAGGACCTAAAACAAGCATCATCGGGATGGTAACCGATGAATTATTTTATTTTTATTTTTCTATTTTTTTTTTAGTATTACTGTGCTAACCCTGTTTTTGTAGGTATAAAAGAGAAAAAGAAAAAAAAATATTTAAAATGGGAAATTTGGTTCGCACGGCCGTGCAGCTCTTCTTGGAGCGGCCGTGCAGTTCATATCAAGTTGGAGTGAGTTGACTCAGCAAAAGGGAGCGGCCGTGTCAAGTTCCTTGACACGGCCGTGCAAGGCGTCTGGGGATTTGCGTCGGTACATTCAAAAGACGCACCTTTCTCCCTCCTCCCTCATTTACTTCATCTTCAACCTTTCTCCCTCAAATCCTCCGTCCCACCCACTTTAAAAACCCACTCCTTCACCATTTCTACTCACAATACAACCCTCAATCCTCCTCAAATCCTCCAGTCCATCACTACTACCCAATCAAAAGCATCCCAAAACCCTCCTAAAATCCAAATTTCGAAAATTCCAAAACCCTCAACCCATTTCAACAAATTAAAGAAGGATTACTCCAAATTAAGGTGCAAGGAAGAAGCTTTTGGGTATCTAGTGGCTGTTCATCGAAGATTACAAGCTTTTCAAGCTCAGATCCGGGTAATCTACTTTCTTCTTCCTTTAGCTAAGTTTTTGGGTTTATTTTTGAAAATTTTCAATGGAGGGAAGGAGGGGAAAAGGAAAGGCTACTGAAAGAGGTTCGAAAAGGTCCCGAAAGGAACCATCTCCTACCCCTAATCTAAACCCAACACTCAATGATTTGGGTATTGAGTTTAGAGAACCTTCCGAAGTGGCTAGATTCACCGCCCTTCGTCAAAAAAGGATTAGGCCAACCCAATTCCCAGATATTGATGCCCTCAAAACCTTAGATATCTATTCAAATGTGAAAAGGTTTCACATGGGGTTTGGTTGTGGTGGTTTTCTTGGGTTGCATGCAAAGACTTATGAAAGGATCACCTTAGAATTCTTGTGCACTATGAGGAAGGAGTTTACTACGGAAATTTGTGGAGATACGGGGGAGCCATATCAATTGATACACTTATATTTTAGGCTTGGTGGAGAAGAGTTTCACCTCACCTCTTTTGACATAAACAGAATTTTGAGTTGGCCCGCCTACACAAATTATGAAGCCGATTTTCCTATAGAGTTTAGGGAAAATGTGTTTTGGGAGCAAATAACCGGAATTCCATCCTTCAAATCTAGAACCGCAAAAGCCTCATCTATTATCCACCCCGTTCTTCGGATTATGCATAGATTCTACGCATGCACTGTTTTTGCAAGGGAAGATAAGGGCACGGTGAATAAGGAGTTGTTTTTGTTATGGTGTTTGGTGAGGGCTCATAGGAGGGTGAATTTGAGCCATTTCTTGATCGAGTTGTTTAGTGATATCGTCTCTCCAACTTTCAATGGGGAGATTCACATTGGAGGTATAATCACTTTGTTTGGTCTTCATTTTCGGCGGGCAATGCCCGACAATGAGGTTGCGGTTTCGCGTTCAACAAAGTAGGATATTCCAACCTTGCGAAATATGCAAATGATCTCGGATAGAGGACGTGGAGAATACAATTGGTTGGTAGGGCCGGGTAAAACGCCCTACATTGTTTTGCCTAGTCCCATCCTCCCCAAAGCTCTAACTTACCAACATCAAACATGGATATTTCCTAATTCCATGAACTATGGGGAAGGCCAATCAAGTCAAGCAAACCAAGAGGAAGAAGAAGGAGAAGAAGAAGAGCAACATCAACCCAACCAACCCCAATTGCCGCCGGATTTTAATGATAGGTTTGACCGGATCGAGCTTCAAAACAATCAAATAATGACTCGGTTCGACACTTTCAACAATGAATTTCATTACTTCCGGAATGATATACAAAATCGTGTCGGGACGATTCAAAGGCAAGTGAACACAATCTTCAACTACGGGGTCAACAATTGGGATGATTTTCCGCAGCCACCTTCATACCCGTAAGCCATTTTAGTAAGTTTCTCTTTACCCTCCCTAGATTTGGCATTGTTCCTTGAAACATTGAGGACAATGTTCATTTCAAGTGTGGGGGGGTATATCTATCCTTTTATTTTATTTTTCGCTTTCTAGTTTTAAATTTTTACTTGTTTTTTAGATTAGATTTAATTGCTTTCTAGTTTCTTTTTAATTTAGTTGCATTTTTCATTTATGCATGTATAATAGTATATAAAATATATATATATATATATATATATATAAATCCCTATGATGATCCATAATCATTACTTCTATGCTTGCCATTTGCCCTAGTATAAATGCCTATCTATCTTTCCTCTCATATTTTTCATAAACTTAGAAATCTATAAAAGGAAAAATATAGAGATATTTTTTAGGAAATAATTGAAAGCCTCATAAGTTAGTATAGCAAAATATAGAGTCTCATCAAGGAAAATGCATTTGATTAGAAGGAATCTTTTTATACTTGGTCATTTATGCAAATATTGAAAATATTTCTTTAAAGTTGTACATCTTTTATCTTTATTAAATGTTTATTCCCTTTTTAGAAGCACCTTTTGTTTGCATCCCTTGAATCACACCCTTTCATCAAAAATTCTACCTTTCCATTTCTCAAATCAAATCAAAGTAAAACACCTTTATCTTATTGCTAAAAAGAGTGACATTTGTCACCAATCCTTAAAAGCAAAAAAGAAACCTATTACTTCCTAAAGTAACTCGGGGCACGGCGTTCGCTGCGACGATGCTTCCTTGCCAAACGGGAGTAATATCCAAAAGTATTCTTGATCTAAGTATTAGGAACATGGGGTTCGCGACCACAATGTCTCCTACTTGAAAGGATCAAAAATAACTTAGGTCTTTTGCAAAAATATAACACGTGCAAAAATAAGATAAATTTGTTTAACTTTGATGAGATTTTTCCACTATCATCATCCATTTTTCACCCTTGTGATTCAAGAATGCAATATAATTCTTCGGGAACTTCTAATTTGTGAATAAATGTTTATACCTTCTCTTGTACATTTTAAAGAAATAAATTCATCTTTTCTCAAAAATCACTCTAAAAAAGTAAAAGCTTTTCTTCTACCAAGAAATGTATCTAAGATTTATCCTTCTAGCATGCTTTACTTGGTCAAAATTCTATATATGCTATATTAGGTTATTGTCTTGCATTTTATCTCTTTAAAAATATCCCTAAAATGCTTCTTCCTAGATAAATTTTTAAAGGTATTCAAAATATGATTAGAAAGACAAAGGCATTATCTAAAGAGGCAATTAAGGCTTGCTACTTTATTTCTGAGGGATCAATCTTGCTTTTTCTCCCTCTCCGTATTTTCATTCTAAGTTTGCTTCGGGACAAGCAAAAGCTTAAGTGTGGGGGAGTTTGATAAGTGACTATTATATAGTCAATTATCCTAGATTTTATATACTTTTACATAAATAAATCATCATTTCTCATTTAGTTTTTAGTACTTTTTACTTACTTTTGCTATTTTATTAGATTTTACGTTTTTGGTATGTTTCATACATTTTAGACAGGTTTTAGGGTCTTTTTATATCCAAAGGATACTTGGGCAAATTGGTCCAAAAGGATGGAGGAACACCAAGCAAAATAAACACACAAAGCTGAAAACCAGTAGGAGCGGCCGTGCAGCAAGTTCGGGAGCGGCCATGCATCATAGGCCATGGCCGGCCATCTTGGCCCCAAAATCCATGGAGTGGCCGAGCGCTGAAGTGTCCTGGCCGTGCCAACCTCGGAGCGGCCGTGCAGCTATATTCGGAGCGGCCGTGCAAGTCTCCAAGTTCAAATTCAATTCTGGCGCCAAAGAGTACACGGCCGTGCAAAATCCTTGACACGGCCGTGCAAGTCGTGACTGCAGATGTAAAGGCACCTTTTGATGGCACCCAATTGAAGAGTCTCCTCCCAATTATAAATAGGACCCTTGTAATCAGTCTTAGATACAAAATTTTAGAGAGAAATCACTGATACTTCATAGATAGAAAATACAAACACATGTGACAACAATTTTCCAAAGAGATTTGAAGATCAAAGTCATTGTTTTGTTCTTGGAGTTACTTTGGAGGAACAGCAATAAAAGTGAAGCATCATTTCCAGCATTTATTCATCATAAGTCCTTCTTACTCAATCTTTTATTTCTGCTTATATGTTATTAATGGCTTGTGAGTAATCCCCCTTATTCTTGGGGTTGGAAACTCAAAAGCATACTTGTTCATCATCTAAAATGAAAATTCTTGTCTTCTTTCTTCATCTAAACAATTTCTTTATATTATTCTCTAAATGCCTTACATTCTGGAGATGTCCAATTTGTATGATTCAGTCAATTGAGAGAAGTACCTAGCGGAGAATCTCGATTGACGGAACCATATAAAGAAACTAGGTTTCATTGATCACGAAAGTAGTTCAATGGCCTAGGGATGTTCCTTTAATGGAAAGTATGTTGACTCTCGTTCTTAATGGATTCTTACTAATTATGGTCAGCTAGAGATAAGCCGGAATGCCCGTTTGTGACAGGGCGGGGATAACATAAACGGAAATCTCAAACAATTAGGACATAATTAGTGAAGAATACAAACGCTACTGTCTTAACCCGAAGTAGCGTAGGCTTAACATACCATCCTTGCTTTTTATGAAAACCTTTTATCTCTAAGACAATGACGATTTGATGAACAAAATTATGTGTATAATTTCCAATCCCGAGAATGCTTCGTTTTATAAGAATTTAATCAAAATACTTTCTGTTTATGTTCTCTCTATTTTTCTAAAAACAAATTTTATCTCCCCCCAATCTTTTCTATACTTTCTAAAGACAAAAATATTCCCTAAAGTAAACCCTGTCTCTGTGGGATCGACCCGTACTTGCACCCGCTATATTACAATAGCCCGTGCGCTTGCGGATACAAATAAACCGTTAGGTTTCGACCGAACAACTAGTTCCCTTTTCAGTTTTCTCAACCTCTCGCAACTCTTCTTGCGCCAAAACTTCTTCTTTTGGTTTGAGTTCATGCCCCAATATAATCCTCCCTTGAATTTTTCCATTTCCTACAATAACCATAAAGTTCTCAATTAGTACCTCAATAAAACCATTATGTCTTAATTATTTTAAAGTCTATAACCTCAATAAATGTCAAACCTAATGTTACTAATCTTTCATAATTCTCGAATCCTAACGTCTTTAAAATCTAAAACCAAAGCTCTGATACCAACTTTGTCACAACCCCAAATCCAGGTACAACCACTTGACCCATAATTTAAGGTCGTAACAATAATCAAAATTAATAACACAATAACGCCTTATAAACAACTGAAAGTCTTGATCCAAAATACGAATACATAAGTCACAAACTGTCTAACACAGAAGGAAAATAAAATAAAACATGAAATAAACACCTAACAATAAGGTACTAGTAAGTACTTAGATAAAACTCAAACTACTTGAGCTGCATCTAGAACTCCATTTTACCGTCACAACTCCTCCTACTTATTACCTGGAAGGAAGAAGAAAGTGAAAGGGTGAGCGAACGAGTGCTTAGTAAGTTCATACGTCACCCCCTTCGGTTTCTAAGAAGGGGGAAACCTCAAAGGAGCTGTACAAAAATCATTTGTAAAACGAAGGGATAGTTTGTATCAAAACCTTTCAGTTTCAACAGTTCATAAATACATGGCATCGAAAACATAAATTAAATATTTTCACAATCTTTATGATCACCCAAGCGGTCTAACGACCGATTTCATATAGGGCCCCGAACGAAGGGTTTATAGTCATAATCATATAGGTATATCCGGATAACCCCACACACATCCCCAGTGATGTAAATGCCTAGATAGGCAATAGTGTCATGTTACCCCTATGACGGGTTGTTCAATTTTGGGATCATTTCAAAATTATAAAAGGTTCCCTACCGGCACCGTTATCATAATTCAACTCGTATTTCAAATCGTATTTTAACAAGTGAATAATACTTTTATCAACATCAAAATCATAATCACAAGGAAGCATCTCAGTTAACCAAACATATTTGTTAAAAGAGATTTTAGAGTGAGATTTAAGAACGTACAAAATCAAGGTGCGGAGCTCATTTTCAAAAGTGTACCTGCCATGTTCGGTACATTTAATTTATTGCAATTCAAAAATAGGAATGCGGAAAATCCTATAAATTGAACGAGACATCAAGTAACTAGGAGCGTAATTCCTTACCTTAATTGCGCTCCTAAATGCGAACAAGCCCACCTAATGCCGCTTTCCAAAATCTAACACAAAATAAATTAACTAAATAAATAATAGTCAAACTTTATTTTATTTTCAATAAATATTAATTGTATTTACTTTGACCGTTTTTCATAATTGACTGTTCTTCCCCTACATATTGATATTCCAGAATATCTTAATTAAATCACAGTCCCAAAATAATGATCATAATCTAACTATTTTACTTATTAATTGGGATAACCTTGCCAATTCAATCTTTTCTCTTTGGTACAGTGTCATTATGCCTTCAAAACCATGTCCTTCCCCAATTTGTTCCAAGTAATCCACACATTCTCTTACTAGTGCGATTCCACCGTCGAGTTTCTTCTGAGTTTTCCCTCTTTTTCCAATCCATCCTTCCCCAAGTGTCCCAATTTGAAGTTGTTGTGGCCTCTTGCTCTCATAGCGGATATCATAACATTTTGCAATGAAAGGAATAATTTGTTGAGTTTCTTGTCTTCTAATTTCACATAGGCCACCAAGACTGCCTTCACAAGGTCATCAACACTTTTTGATGAACTCTCTGTTTTAATTACATCCAATGAAGCATACCATCCTAGATCATTGATGTTTGTGTCAGGAGAGTTAGGTGGTTGAAATTGAAGTTGAATGTCAAAACCATCTGCTGATGCAACTGCTCTAAACTCTGGATCATTGTTCTTCATATGTGGTTTTGCATTATCCCACTGAATGAAGATCTTTTTACTTGCATTTGTAGGCCACTTTGCCTTGATTGCAGGAATGACCTTATATAATGCACATTAACACAATTCATGTAAGGAAAACAAGATGAATAATGAAAAGATAAATATTTTTCAGAAAACTTACATTGTTGATCAGCATTTGCTTTGTCACTGCCTTGTTGATTGATTTTATGGGCTTGGTAACTAGTGTACCAGCTGCCCTACTCCTACTGCTTCTTTTTGCTGGCTCTGTGTTGGTAAAGGGCTACATCCCTATTTTTCCATCAAATAACAACTCCCAATTACTACCATAAATTGGCCTAGATACACAACAAAAAAACATGACTTTGATGATGTATCTCTTGCTTTGGCATGATCTGTAAGCTTCCACTTCACCAGGAATAATGTATGACCTTGTTTTACATTTTGCCATAAGAAACCACTTCTCATCTGCATGAATGACATTGTCCATATCTTTGAAAGTTGGAGTTCCTTCTTGTACATCAAATTTAAGAGCAGAAAGACAGAATTTTAGCCTTTGCAGAAAATTAACTGGTGATAAGGAAGGCTTAATAGCATTTGTGTGTGCTCTGATCACACCCTCCTTTTTCCATCTCCCAATTTTGCTTTTACTCACTCCCAAACCTTCACCTAATTTTCTAATTGTACCTCTTTCCTGAAATTTTATGATTTTCACTTTCTTAACATCTAACTTCACTCTTTTTTTGCCTCATGACTCCTTGTTTTTTTAATGATAGGTGGACAGGCATACCTCTCTTCCTTTGGTCCCTTGCTTGCATCCAAATTCTGTTGACTGTTCGACTAGTGACACCAAACCTTGAAGCAACTTCTTGGATTTTGCCTTTTGGAAGGTCTCCTTCTTCTAAAGCTTCTATCAACACTTGAGCCATTTTGTTTCTTGCCTGAGTACTTATATTGGGTTTCTTGTTTGCTGATTGCATGTTGGGTTGTTGAAGATAAAAGTGGGACCAGATTTTTGAAGATGAAAGTGGCAGCAGATTATGGAAGATAAAAGTGGGAGCAGATTTTTGAAGATGAAAAGTGTCCGGAGATTTTTTCCATCTATGGCTGTATTTGAAAATTACTCCTTGAATTGGTAACAATTTAAGAACCACTAGTTTTGGTGGGAAGTTTGAAATTTTCACAAGGATTACTCCTTGAATTAGTCTGATCAAAGAATCAGACGGGTAAATGTTAACTTTTTAGTTATTGATGTGACTTTTCCTAATTATCCCCTAATTCAATTCCACTATTTATATTTTGCATTATATATATTTATTCATTAATTCCCGTGCATGAATAATTTTAGGACACTTCGAGTGGGACGGAGGGAGTAATACACACTCACACTCACACTCACACTCACACTCACACTCACATTGGGACGGAGGGAGTAATACACACTCACACTCACACTAACATGACACCCACACTCATTTAAAGTGGAAGTCCTTTCTCTCTCTTTTTCCTCACACCCGACCTATTTCCCCCATAATTTCTGATGCAGTCAAACTGCAGCCTTCAGAGGGAATAAAGAAAAGGGAGTTGAAGGAGAATCTTACACCAATAATAAGTAAAAAAAATCAAGCGCAGATAGTTGATTATGACGGGAAAGTATTTTATTCAAGACCCCCTTTCAATCAGTACATCAAGGGTATTTATAGATGCAATAACTAACTGAAAAGACTTACTATTGCTGACTTTCAAAATACAAAGGCTCTTGATTTGCTGACTTTCAAAATACTAAGGCTCCGTTTGTTTCGACGTAAAATATTTTTCGAAAAACGTTTTTTGAAAAATATTTTCCTGTAAAATGTTTTACTTAGGAAGAGTGTAAAATGTTTTACGGCGTAAAATGTTTTACGGCTAAAATATTTTATTTATGCTTATTATTATTATTATTAATTTTATTATTATTATTATTATTATTATTATTATTATTATTATTATTATTATTATTATTATTATTATTTATTATTTTACTATTATAATTATTATTATTTTTTTAGTTATTATTAATTATTATTATTATTATTATTATTATTATTATTATTTTTATTTTTATTTTTATTATTTATTATTTAATATTTATTATTTATTATTTATTATTATTATTATTTTATTTATTTTATTTATTATTATTATTATTATTTATTTATTTATTTTTTATTATTATTATTATTATTATTTTATTATTATTATTTTATTATTTTTTATTTTTATTATTTCTATTATTATTATTATTATTATTATTATTATTATTTTATTTATTTATTTATTATTATTATTATTATTTATTATTTTTTTTATTATTATTTATTTATTTACTTATATTATTATTATTATTATTATTATTTTTATTATTATTATTATTATTATTATTATTATTATTATTATTATTATTATTATTATTATTATTATTATTATTATTATTATTATTATTATTATTATTATTATTATTATTAGAATGAGAAAGTAGAATGTTGTACCTTGTGAAATAGGAGTTGTACATGAAGGGCACCATTTTTTGGAAAATGTTTTACTTAGGACAAGGTCAGTAAGTCGTTTTACTTAGAAAGGGAGTAAAATATTTTTCGTAAAACGTTTTCTCCATTTTCCGGAAAATAACCAAACACCGGAAAACGAGTTATTTTACGGAAAACATTTTCCGGAAAACAACCAAACAACGAAAAATGTTTTACGGTTTTTCGAAAAACAATCAAACAACGGAAAACGAGTTATTTTACGGAAAATATTTTACGGTGAAACAAACGGGGCCTAAGACTCTTGATATTTTGACTTCTACGACAAAAGGAACGAAACAACTATAATACTTATCACAAAAATGTTCTGGAATACTCCAGAATATCACTGCATCAGTCGCCCTCGCTTGGAGAAAAATCTCGTCCTCGAGTTGTCATTAGGGAGATATCATATGATAGGAACAAGATGCTTGACATTGAAAATATCTGAATTTTTTAGATGGCTAGGTAGTTGAAGCTGGTATGCGTTATCGTTGATTTTCTACAAAATCCAACAAGGACCAACTTTTCTATCATGCAGCTTCGTATTTTCTCCAGCTGGAAACCTATCCTTGGTTAATACAGCCCACACATAATCTCCTTCCTCAAGCACAACCTTCCTTCGATGAACATCCGCTGCTGCTTTATACTTGGCATTGTTGGCTTCGATCTGTTTTTTGACTTGTTCATGGATGATCTTAATGTGTTTAGCTAACTCTTCCGCCTTCGTACTAGTTGTTTTCAAATTAGGAATTGGAGCTAAGTCGATAATGCTATTAGGACTAAGTCCATGAACAATTTCAATGGACTGAGCTGAGTAGTACGATTCTTTGAGTTGTTATACGCAAATTTAGCATATGGAAGAACCAAATCCCATTGTTTTGGCTTATCTCCCACCAAGCATTGTAGCGAATTTCCCAAGCTTCGATTAACTACCTCTGTCTCTGACCATCTGTTTCAGGATGGTATGAAGTACTAAACTACAATTGAGTACCCATCCTTTTTCTTAAAGTCCTCCAAAAATGCCCCATAAACTTTGGATCACGATCAGATGTTATAGTGCGAGGAATCCCATGCAAACGGAATATCTCTTTGAAATAAAGATCTGCAACATTTGAAGCATCCATGGTCTTCTGACAAGGTATGAAATGGGCCATCTTTGAGAATCTGTCCACGACAACCATAAGGGAATCCTTTCTCCCTTGAGTGCGCGGAAGGCCAAGGACGAAATCCATACTTACTTCAACCCAAGGAATTGCCGGGACTGGTAGAGGAGTGTAAAGACCCGCATTAGTGGAACCCCCCTTTGAACGTTGACAAACATGACACCTTTCCACATGTCTAGCAACGTCACGCTTTAATTTTGGCCAAAAGTATTTTCTGTCTACTAATTATATACTTTTGTCTCGACCAAAATGTCCCGTTGCATGTTGTTCGGTGATGATTCTTTCCCTTAGCGAACAATCTGGAATGCACAATTGCAGCCCCTTAAACAAATATCCCTCTTGAATCTGGTAATCACTATGCTACCCATTCATAACATCTTGCATAATAGGACCAAAATAATCATCCTCTAGATACATTTCCTTGAATTCATAAAATCCTTGCACCTCTATCCGCATCGTAGATAAACAAGAAGCTCATCGACTCAAAGCATCAACAACTTTATTTTGAATCCCAGCCTTGTGTCTTAAGGTGAAAGTAAAGCCATGTAAAAAGCTTACCCATTTCGCATGCCTTTGATTCAGCTTCTGTTGGTTGTTAATGTATTTAAGTGCTTCATGGTCTGAGTTTAGGATAAACTCCCGATGAACTAAGTAGTGCTGCCAATGTCGCAATGCTCGAGCAATAGCATAAAATTCTACATCATAAGTTGAATAATTTAGTCGTGCACCACTCAACTTCTCACTGTAGAACTCAATCGGATGCCCCTCTTGGCTTTGTGAGTACCCCAATCCAACTCGCGACCCAATAAAGATGCCTTTTACTCAATAAAAGTGCGCTAGGGAGCGTTTTGGTAAATTTTCGGTTCATTCCGAGGCTTTCGGGAGCTTTTTATAAGTTTCTCGCTAAGGAAGGACCTATAGGGAATTATACTGTTTGGACCTTTAAGTAATTATTCAAGGAAGGGTCCAGAACCGCCACCTGGCAGGGTTCTAAAAGGAAAGCGGTTATTCTCCTTCAGTCGTGCGACATAATAAACCATTTCCAAGCAACACTAAATCAATTTATTTTCTCATTTGACAGGGGGGGGGAAAGAAAAAAGAAAAGGCCTCTCTCTCTACTCTCTCTCTAAACGCAAACAACTTCCTCACCATTCTCTCTCTAATCGTTCCTCACGGTTGAGCTCTTCCCCAAAACCGATCGCCTTCCTTCCTCATCCCTCTGTTTCTCTACCCCAAAATAACACCCATCTCTCTCCCGCTCTACCCAAAATGACACTCCCAGCCACGGCGACGCCCATCCTCTCTCTCTAAACCCATTCGCCGGTGACCCAAGTCCCCCACAATTGCCCATCACCGTTCTCTATCTCTCTACCTCCAACTACAATCACCCATCACCATTCTCTGTTCTCCCCAAATCCGCGTTCCCTATCTTTACGTTCACTGCCGCTGCTTCACCGGATCTAACGCCGCCTGTCATATTTCAATCCACCACAATTCCGTCGCTTACCCTTTTCAGTTCGCGAATTCCATCATCTCCGGCCGTTCTCACAACCTCAGTCTGGTCTATTTTCGATAGTCTTCACTAAAATCAGCCTTGAAGCTTCACAGCCATTGTTTCTGAGCTCGATCTCTTTCTCTCTGAAGCTGATTTGAAGATCCTTCTACCTAACGTGGTATAAGGATTGTGGACACTACAAGGGTAACGTCCTAATTCCTTTTCTCTCTCTTCTCATTGTTCATTGGTATTGTCACAGTTGATATGTTCTTCAGGCTAGAACCTGATTAGATTGGTATTGATATAATCTCATTTTGTTCCCAGTATGCTTTGATCTGTATGCTTGAGCATTTGTTTGATATTAGTTTGTCTAAACACCAAGTAGAGGGTGAATCAATCATATTCATTCTCTCTCATGTGTTTATCCATATCTAGGTGTTTTCCTTGACCTATAATCTGATATTGTCTCATTGCAATTATACATTTCCATCTCTGCAATCTCGTTGTTTGCCATTAATTCCATCTCTATTAACCTCGTTGTTGCTATTGGCTTGTCTCTGTAGTCCAGTTGTAAGACCTCTACATATGGCATAGTATGTCACGGGACACAACTGGCCATTCATGGTCCTGTGTCGGGCGACATAATTAGCCAACTGCAGCAGGTCCCTTTTGCATTTGTAATTTGTTTACCTCATTGTAATCGGGACGTGGCCCCCCAAAATAAGTGGCTCACAAGATGTAATTCCATCTGTTCATCAATAAAGCAAAGCATTAATATGCATTTTATACATATTTTGTCTCACACAAATTGCACACACTCATTGAATGATCATGGATGTTGAACATAGAAAGACTCATGTTTACGAGGCGTGTTGGGTGAACTCTCGGTTCTTCCCAACACATAACCTGACCCCCGAACCCAATTCTCTATTTTCAAAAGGTTCTCAATGTTTCCTTTAAAACGGCGTGGTGACTCCCAAAAACTTAATTATTTTTTGGCGAGAGTTCATTCAGTGGCGACTCCGTTGGGGACATTTTGAAACTTGTTTTTCAAAAGTGGGTCAAACTTTCGTTTTTGTTCAACGTCCATTTCACTCATTTGTGTGTGCATTGTGTATGACATTATGTGATATGTGCATGTTATGTTCTTTGTTTGTTGCCTTTTCCTCCATGTATCCCATTTTTTTGTTGTTGCTGATTGGTGTTGAGCCGTAGCGATGCTTGGAGGCTGAGGTTGTGGCTAATTGCCTGAGGTTCTGGAAATTTGGCCTTTCCTGTCACGCGACAGAAGCTGCCACTTCAATCCTGGGTCGTACGACAGGAGAGGCCAACCTGCAGAGACTGATTTGTTTGATTTGGTTTAGATTGTGGGGCAGTCCTTGGGTTTATATTATGATCATTTGATTTATTGTATCTCTGTGGGGTGTGTGTGTTTTTCCTTTTCCCACTTTTCAAATGAAAAAAAAATAAAAAAATATATATAATAAAAAAAATCAAAAAAATAAAATAAAATAAAAAATCATTTTCGCAAATAAAGGAACATAGTCATCCGCACACTACTTCACTAGATCTAGAACCCTCGGGTGCGATTGACGGCATCGCGGACGGTGATGTATGTCGCCTACGCTTGAGCGCCTAATGTCAAACCTTTCCCCCTAGCGCATCATAGGTGGAGCCACACTTTTAAAGCTTACCCAACGGTTGGTTTTTGACACGCCATTTTCAAATATACTAAAATGAATTGTTTCAAAATTTATAATAGGCTTTCGTACCTATCCCAAAACCTAGCACGTGTGAGCATATTGCCATCGCAACATGGTTTCACGAAAGGACATGTCGCTCTCACGACATGTTCTAACGAGAGATCATGTCGTTTTGTCAACGTGCACCGACGAGAGGTCATGCCGGATTTTTCCTTGAATTTCTTCAGGAATACCCGTTATGCTGCCCAAATTTCCCCAGAAATTGGGATTGCTCGTCCGTCCCATAAATGCTTTGGTTTTATTTAGGTATTATTTCCTATTATTAATTTTTAATCAATACATTTGGTGTATTTTTGGATGATGTGTCCCTAGGTTCCCCCGTGATCTAGATTGTGTGAATTAAGGCTTAGCCTTTTCCAACCGTTCCTAGGATTTAAAAGACATCAATTTCTACTTGAACATTAATAAGATGTTGCATGAGTCCATCTCCTTTCCTATTCTTCCCTCTCCCATACCATCTCAAGGTCATTTCCTCTCCTCCACCTTATTCAACCTCTTTACCCCTGCAGCTATGGCAAGTTTGGTTCGTGCTTTCATCTCGGGGTCTCGCTTGGTATGCATTCCCGAAGCAGTCACAGTTTTCGAGATGTTTGGTGCAGAGAATATGTCGTCTCCCCAGTTTGGAGGTTCATCTGCCATGGGTCAACAAGGCATCCATGATCTGTCTATGGAGCAGATGAGAGCTAATTTGGAGGCTGCTCTAGTCCGTTAGCGCGAGGCTCAATTGCTTGCCCAAGCTGCTAAGGCTAGAGAGGATGAAGCGCATGCTAGGTTTGTCGAAGCAATGCGTGTCCGGGGTATTGCTGTGATTCGTCGTGCAGATGGGTCTTATGAAGAGATTACCGAGGCTAATGACACTGATCTAGGAGCCGGGAATGTTTTTCTCCCTTTTCATCCTACCTATAGTGCTACTTCTCTTCCCGTTTCTCAAATGTATGGGATGAATGTGAATGCACAAGGCAACACTCCTTCCCCAATGTCTCAGCCTCAGGCTCAGGGTGCACAGTTCAATTATGCTCAGAATCAGGGGCTGCTGGTGAACTTTCAAGTTGGTTTTGGTAGACCACAGCCGAGCTTCTACGATTTGACATCTTCCCCTCTGCCTAATACCTCTATGCCTCCAAATCAGTATGGATTGCAGTTTCCAGGTGTTTTTCAGCCTCAGTTTCAGCCAAACTCTCAGGGATTTTGGATTCCAAGCTCTCAGCAGCAAGGAAGCTTTTAGTATGGTCAATTCCAAGGTCCTCAAGGTCCTCAGTATCCTTTCTGTGGAAGTCAGTTTAATCTGGAAGGATTTCTCCAAGCTCCTTTTGATTAACCCCAGTTTCAGGGCGGTTTTTCTCAACCTATGATAGGTGCATCTCTTGGTTTTGGATCAGTTCATTATCCAGGTTGGTTCCATATATGGATGCTAGTGCTCCATCTCAAGGTCCTTTGGTCCAGAATGCTCAGTTTCCAAGTTCAGTCGGCTTGTTTGATCATAGTTTGAATGTACCAAGTACTTTTGGTATGTCATCAACGGCTTTGCCAACAACACATGTGTCACGACCCTAATCCTAGACACTATTTTAAGCACGTATTGAACCCGTGGGAGTGGGGGCACATTGCATTTCATTTTAGACATTTTATAATATTTATGCTATTTATATGTTAGTTATGACTTTTAATAACTAATGTGATATGTTAGTTATGTTAATGAATTAAATTTAATTATTTAGTGTCTAAATGGAATAATTAGGAGTGAGGTAGTTGATATTTTAATTGTTGACATTTAAGTAATAATGTATAACTTGTATTGAGGGGCTTAAGTGTCAATGTGGGATCTTAGGGGATCTAGTTGTAATAATTCAATCGTGGAGGGCTTAAGTGAAAAGTTGTTTTTATAAATATTCTCACCTTCCTTCTCCTTCCAGTCAACCGTGAGAAGCCTAGGTAGGAAAGCCATTTCTTCCGTCTTAAAAATACTTCTCATTTATATCTTTCAAAAATTCCTAAAAATCAACCGTTGGTCCATTTTTGGATCCGTCTGTGGCAAAGCAATCGGGAAGGCGAGGAGAACATTTAGAGCCGGTCAATTTATCTTTTCATTTCGACATATTTTTGGGTAAGTTATTATGTTTTCCTTCTATGCTTGATCATATGAAGTTTTATGATGAAATTGATGATATATAATTATTGGTTGTTAATTTTGGGTATTTTGTTTGGCTTTCGAAATGGGTGAGATGAGTTTTGGTTTTGGATGAATGGAAATGGGTTTTGAATGACTATGGTGGAAGTTGTAAGTATGAAGGTTTGGTTGAAGTGAAAGGGTTGGTAAATAGGTGTCATATAGTATTTTGGGAACAATTTTACTTGGTTGAAACTATGTGAAATGGGTTAGTTGTAGGTTGAAATTCAATTTGGGATATGTTTCTTCAAACCTAGAATGGGTAAAAATGGTTGGGAAGTGGCATACTAAAGTTGGGATATACTGGTATTAGTTTGGGTGAAAGAGATACCCCAAAATATGATGAAATCAAGCCAAAATCAACCCTGAACAGAAACGGGACGAGTCGTCCCATATGGGACGACTCGTCCCCAATGCACTGGCTCAGCTACAGTCATCCCCTTGTGGGGGAATAATTGGTTATGTAGAGGACGACTCGTCCCCTGGGATTGTAAAATTATCCAAACTTGTGATGGTCATAACTTAATCATATTAAATCGGAATTAGATGATTCTTGGGTCTAAATTGGGTGTTTTTCTGAGTACTTTCTGTATGTTAAGGTTTCATAGCTAAAGAAGTTATCCTTATGTCCCAAAAATCTGATTTGGTTACAGCAGGAAGTATTGTACTTTAGAAGTTGAATGTAAATTGAATAAATCATAGTTAATTCATACGAACTCGGAATTGAATAGTTCAAGAATCCAAATTGAGTATTTTTCTGTGATATTTCAAATGGAGTTGATTTCATAAACTAAATATGGCATGGTTCACTTCGAATGTACGTGATCCATTTGGGCACTATGATCCTAGTGCAATATATGGTTTGTATAGATGTTTAACTTGTCTAAAAGATTTGAACAAGTTTACTAAGTAATGTTGGGAATAGATGAAAGGCATTATGGAAATTATACCAAATTTGATTGTATCTTAGTAGATTATACTTGAACCTTTTACGAAAGGTACTCAATAAGGAATGAGGATTATAGTTGAGCTAATGGGATACCCTAGTTTAGTACAATATATGAGCTATCTATAGAAATCATATCTTGTCAAAAGAGTATTAAGTGGATAATTGAATATTGTTAGAAAGAGTTGATAGACATTACAGAACTTCACCAAAGTAATCAAACTTGGTAAAATAGTATTGAACCTTTAAGAGAAGGTATATTATATTATGTAAATATGCAAGACTTACTTGATTTACATTGTGCCTTATTGGTTGCATATTCATGGATATTGGTTTACTTAGTGCATGACATATGTTGCAATGCGTTACTGGATTGAGCAAGAATATTAATATCCTGTTGTTGAATTGTTGCTATTCAATACTGTTAAGTTATATGTTGTATGATATCATGGGATTGAGCATGTATATGCATACCATGTGATGGATTATTGTGACTCAATAGTGTTTATATATATGTTACACTATTTGAGGTTTAAACATGAGTAATTGTACCATGTTATATATTGTTATCCCTATGTGTGGATTTGATTTCAAGTAACTATTATGTGCTTGAACTTGTGTTAATCAGCTGATGTTTAGGTTTATAACGGAATATGATCAATTATGGAAAGTGTGACCTAATGTGATTGGATTACGTTATACCTATGATTGTCCCCTTTTGTGGCCACAGATTGGGGTTATAGCATCTGGATTGAGCCAAAAGCCTTACAGAGTTGCTAGTATCTTATATGGTTCCCTGAAAAATGGGTCTTATAAGATGTGAATATGCCTAAGCAGTTCACAAGAGAGGAGTTATCATAATAGCTCTCTCCGTTATATGGTATTGGTTCTGGTGGAGTTTTATCTTCCGATATTGTACGACTTATTGTTCAGACGGGAAAAGGTAAACCAAGGTAATGTAATGTGTTTACAGCTTGTCCAATGTGTTCTATGCATCTTGTATGTGTTGCATTTTACTTGGCATCTTGTTGCATTCATAATAACTTATTGAGATTTATTCTCACCCTTCTCCCTTTAATGTTTGGATCGGCCTGAGACAGGAGGACTCGGCCAGTGAGGACGGTGCGGAGTTTGTACTTGTATTTTGGGTTGTCGGGTAGGTATATGTCCTAGAAGGGAATGTTGTATTTCTATTTTGGTATCTCCTTGGTGGAGTTGTGTATATAAACTTTGTTAAAACTTAAACTTTACGAACTTTTGTAAATGTTGTAACTAAAGGAAGTTGGTTGTTAAAGTTTGGTTTACCCCTTTCCTCCAAGTGGAGATGACCCCAAGTTAGTATTAGAAGGTAAATGTTAAAGTTTGGTTCCTTTTTAGTTAAGTCCAAAGTTTTCAAAAAAATTACAGGTGGTTTTTCTTAAGTTTGGACTCTCCAGCTCGGGACACGTGTTAGGTTCCGGGTTGGGGTGCCCACAGTTGGTATCAGAGCTCAGGTTAGAAGTCAAGGGTAGAAGTCTAGGCTAATTGGTGATACCTGAAGATGAGTGTTTAATGCAAGAATTTGTTCAATGGCGGAAAATAGTAATGACCAACCAAGGGATCGAGGAAATGTGAGTAGTATATAGAGATAGATGCCTCCGCAGTCATTAGAAGTATATTATCTGTCTCAGGAGGTAGGGGTCATACTTGTATAGATCCCAGTTTATCCCATTTTTATGTGGCATTGCATATTTGCTTTTACTTGTATAATGGCTTAAGAGTTGCCTTACGTGCTGGAGGTTTCTACTCCTATGGGAGAGTTCCTCGAATTTTCTTTGACTACATGGTTGTGACGTGATTATGTGGGCATGTATTGCCAGTGGATGTGGTAGATATACCAATCCGTGATTTATTGTTATACTTGACCTGAATTGGTTGAGAGGTTGTTGTGTTGGGGTAGACTGTCGCAAAAAGAAAGTCTCCTTATCTATGTTGATTGCCTCTGTGTGTGGTTGAGGCGGGTAAGTCATTATCTGATATTATGTCGTATATGCATTAAATACCAGAAAGTATGGTCTAAAGACTGAAGGGAAAGACTGAGAATTAGTATTACAAGTTGTGTCGGGTATTATGTTAGTGATGTTAGCAATGATGCTAACAAAGGTATGTTTATAGTAAAATTACAGGATAATTCTCATATTTATGAGTTTCAAAATGGGTTTTCACTAAGTATCTTGTCAATATTGAGGCTTGAGTTGACATAAGGTCTTGATATTCAAATTACTATGTAGAGGACACCAATTGAGTTAATGGAATTGATGATTCAACTTTGGAATTTTTTTTATAAATTTGTTACCAATTATTGATGATGTGTATGATTGACTTTTGGAAACCAATATGATACTCAAGGATTGACTTGAAATAAGGATATCATTGAATAATTGATTTGAGGATATACCTAAGACCACTTTTCGTATCTAGTATGGACCTTATGATTTGTGGTTATTCTCAGTTGAGTGTCAAATTATTCTAGCAGTATTTATGGATTGTGAACCATAACTTCAATCAACGTGTGAAAATGTTTACAAATTAGTGATATAGTCATGATTTGATTTGAGAAATGATTATCATCAGTTGAGGATATGATATGAGGATAAATCTTATTAGAAATGCAAGATACTTTAGGATGATTACACTCTATATGTTGACTTAGTTGTTTGACTCATACGAGATATGAATTAATGCTTGGGGAAGTATTAACATTTTACGTGTTGATTATCGCTGAGAAGTAAGTTTCTTTAGGATGTTAATGTCTAATTGCTATTTTGAGGGTGATTGATCTATGTGAGTTTTCAGCTATATTTTCTTATTAGGAAATCATGGCATTTGATCGGAAACTTGATGTTTGCAATATGTTGTTACTAAGTACAATACCAATACCTAAAGTAGTAAATGGATGACCAATTAAATAAAGGTGTTGAATATTCAACTTGAGGAATTGTTGGATTGAGGATGAATCACTAAGCTTATTGTATTAATGGATATTTTAGTACTATTTATCAAGAATAATGATGGTATTACGAGATTGTATATTCTGATAGAGATTTCAACTAAGTATAAATATTATGAGTTGTGATTACACTCTTTGGGTTGACAAGTGCACAAAATGAACTTGGAGAATCGTGTGTTCAAACCATACTTAGATTGTTTTATGGTGATAGTTGTTGAGGTCATCTTGTTATACTATAAGTCAGAGTTAAAGGAAAGGCATCATCTTAGAATCATCACAATGTTTTTCGAGATAAACAATTGTTGTAAATATCCATAAGTGTGCCTCCTTGTAGTGGAAGTATCATTCTTGGGCCATAGTTGTTGTGGATAATTTCATTGCCTATGTACTGATATTTTCAAAGAAGAATTAGGTTATATATTGATGCAAAACGTTAAAATTTATTGGGTATGCTTCGAGGAAATTGACTCTTGATAAACATAGTTATCTTGTAAGTGACATAGAATTGATTGAACTACAACGAACTAGTGGGTGACCTGTTGTATGGAACCAAGTTGAAGTGTTCATAGGTTTAGAGTTGGAAGTGTTTATTTCATAAAAGCATGTGACAACATATATGGTATAGAGAAACTAAAGGATCGTGATTGGACTAAATTATATAATTCAGGAATCTATTAGAAGGTGTGCTAAGAAGACTTATATGTTATGTTTGTGTTATACGAATCGAAGATGAGAGGAATTAAATGACTCGATTCGTATGAGTGTGAAAGTAGAATATCAATGTTTAGTAGATTTGATATACCTTTTACAGATTCAGAATAAAAGTGAAGCATATCAAAATTGATGTTATAACTAGGTTACCTTATAAAGGACCAGGCCATGTTGTTTTGTTTTAAGTGGATTGATTAATTTATTATGTTCACTTCGTACATGTTTAGATGAAATACTCATTGACTTAGTTATCTTCCTTTATATGTTCAGAGATAGTTTGATTGTATAAGGTGCCTGGAGTATAGTATTAAATGGATTTGATAGACATCATTTGGGAAACCTTTTTAGAATATATTGATATTGGATTAATGTTAGCATAAAAATGGTAAGCTTAGTTTTATGGAAATTGAGAAATTGTTACACATTATTGCGAATATGCTACGGGCATGTACAATTTATTTTAGAAGTCGATAAAGTATACGCTTATCATTGGAGGAGATTAAGTATAATAATTGTTATTAATTGGGTGCCAAGATGACACCGTATGAGACGTTGTGTGGGAGGAGATGGAACGGAGATATCCTTGGTTATTTGAACTTCTTAGTAAGTAAACCTAAAATTCGGGTCGAATTTTCCTTAAGGGGGAGTGAGTGTCACGACCCTAATCCTAGGCACTATTTTAAGCACGTATTGAACCCGTGGGAGTGGGGGCACGTTGCATTTCATTTTAGGCATTTTATAATATTTATGCTATTTATATGTTAGTTATGACTTTTAATAACTAATGTGATATGTTAGTTATGTTAATGAATTAAATTTAATTATTTAGTGTCTAAATGGAATAATTAGGAGTGAGGTAGTTGATATTTTAATTGTTGACATTTAAGTAATAATGTATAACTTGTATTGAGGGGCTTAAGTGTCAATGTGGGATCTTAGGGGATCTAGTTGTAATAATTCAATCGTGGAGGGCTTAAGTGAAAAGTTGTTTTTATAAATATTCTCACCTTCCTTCTCCTTCCAGTCAACCGTGAGAAGCCTAGGTAGGAAAGCCATTTCTTCCGTCTTAAAAATACTTCTCATTTTTATCTTTCAAAAATTCCTAAAAATCAACAGTTGGTCCGTTTTTGGATCCGTCTGCGGCAAAGCAATCGGGAAGGCGAGGAGAACATTTAGAGCCGGTCAATTTATCTTTTCATTTCGACCTATTTTTGGGTAAATTATTATGTTTTCCTTCTATGCTTGATCATATGAAGTTTTATGATGAAATTGATGATATATAATTATTGGTTGTTAATTTTGGGTATTTTATTTGGCTTTGGAAATGGGTGAGATGAGTTTTGGTTTTGGATGAATGGAAATGGGTTTTGAATGACTATGGTGGAAGTTGTAAGTATGAAGGTTTGGTTGAAGTGGAAGGGTTGGTAAATAGGTGTCATATAGTATTTTGAGAACAATTTTACTTGGTTGAAACTATGTGAAATGGGTTGGTTGTAGGTTGAAATTCAATTTGGGAATATGTTTCTTCAAATCTAGAATGGGTAAAAATGGTTGGGAAGTGTCATACTAAAGTTGGGATATACTGGTATTAGTTTGGGTGAAAGAGATACCCCAAAATATGAAGAAATTAAGCCAAAATCAACCCAGAACGGCAACAGGACGAGTCGTCCCGTATGGGACGACTCGTCCCCAATGCACTGGCTCAGCTACAGTCGTCCCCTTGTGGGGGAATAATTGGTTATGTAGAGGACGACTCGTCCCCTGGGATTGTAAAATTATCCCAACTTGTGATGGTCATAACTTAATCATATTAAATCGGAATTTGATGGTTCTTGGGTCTAAATTGGGTGTTTTTCTGAGTACTTTCTGTATGTTAAGGTTTCATAGCTAAACAAGTTATCCTTATGTCACAAAAATCTGATTTGGTTACAGCAGGTAGTATTGTACTTTAGAAGTTGAATGGAAATTGAATAAATCATAGTTAATTCATACGAACTCGGAATTGAATAGTTCAAGAGTCCAAATTGAGTATTTTTATGTGATCTTTCAAATGGAGTTGATTTCATAAACTAAATCTGGCATGGTTCACTTCGAATGTACGTGATCCATTTGGGCACTATGATCCTAGTGCAATATATGGTTTCTATAGATGTTTAACTTGTCTAAAAGATTTGAACAAGTTTACTAAGTATTGTTGGGAATAGATGAAAGGCATTATGGAAATTATACCAAATTTGATTGTATCTTAGTAGATTATACTTGAACCTTTTACGAAAGGTACTCAATAAGGAATGAGGATTATAGTTGAACTAATGGGATACCCTAGTTTAGTACAATATATGAGCTATCTATAGAAATCATATCTTGTCAAAAGAGTATTAAGTGGATAACTGAATATTGTTAGAAAGAGTTGATAGACATTACAGAACTTCACCAAAGTAATCAAACTTGGTAAAATAGTATTGAACCTTTAAGAGAAGGTATATTATATTATGTAAATATGCAAGACTTACTTGATTTACATTGTGCCTTATTGGTTGCATATTCATGGATATTGGTTTACTTAGTGCATGACATATGTTGCAATGCGTTACTGGATTGAGCAGGAATATTAATACCCTGTTATTGAATTGTTGCTATTCAATACTATTAAGTTATATGTTGTATGATATCATGGGATTGAGCATGTGTATGCATACCATGTGATGGATTATTGTGACTCAATAGTGTTTATATATATGTTACACTATTTGAGGTTTAAACATGAGTAATTGTACCATGTTATATATTGTTATCCCTATGTGTGGATTTGATTTCAAGTAACTATTATGTGCTTGAACTTGTGTTAATCAGCTGATGTTTAGGGGTATAACGGAATACGATCAATTATGGAAAGTGTGACCTAATGTGATCGGACTACGTTATACCTGTGATTGTCCCCTTCTGTGGCCACAGATTGGGGTTATAGCATCTGTATTGAGCCAAAAGCCTTACAGAGTTGCTAGTATCTTATATGGTTCCCTGAAAAATGGGTCTTATAAGATGTGAATATGCCTAAGCAGTTCACAAGAGAGGAGTTATCATAATAGCTCTCTCCGTTATATGGTATTGGTTCTGGTGGAGTTTTATCTTCCGATATTGTACGACTTATTGTTCAGACGGGAAAAGGTAAACCAAGGTAATGTAATGTGTTTACAGCTTGTCCAATGTGTTCTATGCATCTTGTATGTGTTGCATTTTACTTGGCATCTTGTTGCATTCATAATAACTTATTGAGATTTATTCTCACCCTTCTCCCTTTAATGTTTGGATCGGCCTGAGACAGGAGGACTCGGCCAGTGAGGACGGTGCGGAGTTTGTACTTGTATTTTGGGTTGTCGGGTAGGTATATGTCCTAGAAGGGAATGTTGTATTTCTATTTTGGTATCTCCTTGGTGGAGTTGTGTATATAAACTTTGTTAAAACTTAAACTTTATGAACTTTTGTAAATGTTGTAACTAAAGGAAGTTGGTTGTTAAAGTTTGGTTTACCCCTTTCCTCCAAGTGGAGATGACCCCAAGTTAGTATTAGAAGGTAAATGTTAAAGTTTGGTTCCTTTTTAGTTAAGTCCAAAGTTTTCAAAAAAATTACAGGTGGTTTTTCTTAAGTTTGGACTCTCCAGCTCGGGGCACGTGTTAGGTTCTGGGTTGGGGTGCCCACAACATGCTTTCGAGAATCCTCCCTTCCAGCTGGCTAACTCTGTGCTTTCTTCGACGGTGTCATGTACTATTCCTCAGCTTCCCGGGATGACCCCAGAAGTTGCCATGCTATTGAAACAAATGCAGCAACAAATCGACAAGCTGACTGTAGGATCAAGTGGGCTCAAAGTGGTTGATCCAGGACAAGTAAAACCCCTCCCTCACAAGTTCAAAATGCCTAAGATGGAGTTTGACGGGACGGCATGTCCGAAAACTCATGTTGACACATATGTGATGACTATGAGGGTGATGGGTTGTACTCTTGAGTTTATGGCTCAGCACTTTCACCTCACGCTCAAGGGTCCTGCCTTGACATGGTTTCTAGCTCTTAAGTCAGAAGCTTGAGCTACTTGGAGTCAGATCACTGAGGCCTTTCTTGAAAAGTATTGTGATAACCTCGAGTGGCGCACAACCCGAGATGATCTGGTTGGCACAATCCAGAAAAGTGATGAGTCAATCATTGATTTCTTCAAGAGGTGGAATGCCAAATTGAATGAGCTCTCCCAGCCAATCCCTTTACAGGACCAAAAGGATATCTTTCTGTCATGTGTGAAGCCAGTTCTTCGTGAAGCTATTGGAAAGGGTTGGTACCCCGATTTGAGAGAAATGGTAGGCATGGGAGCTCGTAGCAAGAATAAACTTTTCAATCTTACTCCAAGTGCCAACGCTAATGATGGTGGCAGTTATCGCTACAGGATAGAAAATCCAACTCCCATGGTCTCGAAAGGGAAAGATTTAGCCAAGGACAATAGCGTCAACAACCTTCAAAGGGGAAACACTGGTCAAAGCAGTGGGAAGTTTCAGCCTCGTCAGCCAAAGAAGTATGATGATCTTGGCATGACTACTGAGGAGGCATTTAAAGGTTTTGGTAAAGACTGGGTTGATCAAGCCTCTGGATAATTACAACCCGATTAAGGCAAATCCCAATCTGGATCCGAGCAAGTACTGTCAATACCATCAGTATCCTGGACATGTTACCAATGACTGCGTCCCTTTGAAGCTGCTCATCCAAAGGCTTATTGATGAGGGGAAGATTGAGAAGGCTACTCTCCCCAATGTGGTTACCAATCCTCTTCCATGATCATTACCAGAACCCAGGGCCCTCCCATCCAATGTTAATACAGTCAATCAGTCTTTGTAGGTTCTAGATTGTCTGTTTGTTTCTTTAATGAATGTCCTTTATTGGACAAGAGTCTGTTAAGTCCACGTTGGACTAGTCTTTTTTCTTGAAATAATTAAATTCTTTGCTTCTCTTCTTGCTAGACTCGAGACATCACTTGCACCCCACATTACACTTAATTGAAACGATGCTATTCTAAATGATCGCTTGTGCTGCTCAACCAATAATTCTTTGAAATGATTAATATTTAAATTAATCGGAGTGAGAAAATCAACTGAAATCTTTCTCAAATTGGGGTTTATAGTTTCCCCATTTCGCATCTCATATGCTCACATCTCTTTCACCATACTCAGCGTTCCGTTGCTCAATGAATTTGCATGAATCTTCCTCAGTTAAACTTAAGCAAACAATGAGGCCTTAATCTCATTTAGGTCATCCTGTAGGGATTGCTGTTGAAACCTTTCACTATAGGAAAGCCATTACCTCACCCTCACCAAACAATACCCCTTCATTTCAAGATCGGCATGTTTTGAAACCCTATTTAGCCATCATTTTTGCTCCTTGATGAGAGAAGTCCAACCAATGCCAAGAAGTTAGCTTCGAGAGTCGGCGATGCATAAAGTACTCAAGTCATGAAGGAAGGACATATATAATCCTCAACTCCTCAAAGAGGTCTTTAAAGTTATCAAAAGAAGGATTTCAAATCCTCGTAATTCAGCAAGAATCCTCAACTCCTCAAAAGGCCTTTCCAATTATCAAAAGAAGGATTTTAAATCCTTACCGTTCAGCAAAATTCCCCGACTTCTCAAGAAGCTCTCCAATGTTCAAAAGGAGCTCGAATTCCCGCAAGTTCACAAAAGTTCTCGATAGCTCGGACTTCCTCTCACCAACTACCTTGATCAATTCCAAGCCATCCTCTAAATTTTAGAGGATATTCCCATTACCGAAACCAATCCCAAGCCATCTTCTTGCTTTTAGAAGATATTCCCATTGTCATTACCCTTGCCTTTGGCCAAAGTCAGAAATTGACCATTCATTCTTAGAGGCAATCAATATCCTCGCCTTAGAAATCCCAAACACATCCCTGCAAGCCAACCTCTCATCCTTAGAGGTTCAGTCAAAAAAAGGCCTAGCCGACCTTTCATCTCAAGAGGTCACGATGCAATCAATTTTCCAAATCACCCGACGGCCGATCGAAGCCCTGAAACCCAGCTACAGTTCCTACCGGATAGCAGTTTCATTATAATCTCATTAGATCTAAATCAAATTAATGCTTCGTTGCTTTCTTAAATTGGAATCTAATCCATTTTGGTTGAAAATCATCGATCTAAGATTGTGCAAATTCAATCCATTCATTTGGCGCTTCATGTGAGTATATTTCATTTCTCCTCCACAAACACTTTCAGTGAATGCCTCACTGGGGCTTTGCATCCGTGTCTTTCATTGACACTCCAAGGGGACATGTTCTTCAATTCTCCAATTCTTAGAAAAATCCTCAAAGGTCCTCAAAATCTCGAATTTTCACATTCCTTCTCTTTCAATCCGGATAAGCCCGAACTACGGCGACCTGAGCTCCTCGCCAGGAGGGGAACATAGGCAACCATAATTGGTCTGGTCAAAATCACAAACAAATCTCAGAAAATCCGGTCTCCTCAAGGGCCGTCCCTATACACAGATCCTCTTTCCATCTTTACAAATTTAATTCTTGATATCAGTTGGTTTTCTCCTCGTGATTAATCAAAATATTTGTTCATATCAATCTTAGTGGTTGAATAACCAGAACAACAATAAAGGGTTTTAAGCAGTCTTGTGATCATCACGAATAAAACAAGTTTTCAAATGTCTCGACAAGTCTTCCTTTTCTACATTCTAGGAATATAGAGCCAAACACTGTCTTTCTGTCAGCAGGGGCTTCCATACACTTTTCCACACCTTGTGACGCTTATACTCTCTCAAAAGAGTCAAACCCAAAGCGAGTGTGTTACACAAAATTGGGATTCATTTCCCACTTTTCGAAAGATGTGCCCCTGCACGTATATATTTCTGAGTCTATGACTGATTGAATAAGGTCTGAAAAGATGGGTGCCTCCTTGGTCGCATGATGATTCTGCCTGTAATGGGACTGCATTGGATCTCTTCAAGCAGGGGCTTTGCTATGATGTTCTCTCAAGCTCTCCTTACCAGATTCCCTCCGGGTTTGCCTTGCGTTATCAACTGGGGCTTCGCCTAGTCATCTCTTCAAAGCTGGGATCATTCTCTGCACTTTCTCTGCTGCTTGCCGTCTCAGGAGCGCGATACACCTTGTCCTTATCAGCAACAATCAACCTGCTGCCATCTATACTCTCAGGATACACCCCAACTTGCCTAGCTGTGCCATATCATCCATCATTTATAGGAGAGGGTTAGACCCATACATTATCATATACACAGTCATTCCATCATAAATCCATCATAGCATAATTGCTACATACATATCCTCTTGTCAAGCCTTGCAAAAATCCTCACTCCATTTTCATCCCCAGCCGAGATGGACTCGTGCATCAAGATTAATAATGCATAAGCAAAATTTCAAATCAAGTGAATAAAATGCAAAGTGCCTAGTAGTGTTGTGTTTTTCCCCCACAGGGTACAATAATCAAATGATCATAATTTGATCATAGGAGTTGCTCCTCAAATCAATCTGGACAAATATTTCAAATCCTGCAGGTGGCATATTTCTGCCTTCATCATCTTCATCAGTCTTACCATCTTCGGATTCATCAGCATCGTCTAAAAGAGAGCTTGCCTCAATCTCCAAGCAATAGTGCTCATCAGCTTCGGCAAATCATCGTCAAAAGCCAGTTCTGCTAGGCTGAATCATCATTAAAGGTCCGTCTGGCAACGGCAAATCATCAGCAGAGTCCGTCTTGCAATGGTAAATCGTCAGCAAAGTCCGTCTTGCAACGGTAATATCAACAGCAAAGTTCGTGTTCTACCCGACAAACATTTTCAAAGTCAGCCAATCACTTCAAGTGATCTTCGTGTGCACAACCCTTAGAGGTAAGCATAGCACAGGTATGAAAGTATATCTCATTCAACTGCAAATCATCATGTCTTATGTTTACTTTCTCGAAAAAGTCATTTCATTTCCTTGGAGTTCATCTTGCACTACTTTTGAGTTAATCTCGATCCTCTTTAGGCTTCTTCCTATACCTTTTAGGCTTGTTCCTATACCTCTTTAGGCTTGTTCCTATACCTCTTTAGGCTTGTTCCTATGTCTATTTAGGCTTGTTCCTATACTTCTTTAGGCTTGTTCCTATACCTATTTTGGCTTGTTTCTACACCTCTTTAGGCTCGCTCCTATGCCTTCTGAACTACGATCTGGCTTGATTCCCTTTTAGGGATACATAGGAATTCTTTCTCGAGAGGTCCAGCCATCCAACCACATCAATCATTTCCTTCATTTGCCATATCCTTGGCATATCTAGCCATTCGACCATTCTGGTCTATCTCTCCCATCAGCCGCTAGTTAGGCTTGGGATACTTCTTATCGACAACCTCACTTCTTCCATAAGTGACATTGCCGAGGGGCTCTGTGAGTACCCCAATCCAACTCGCGACCCAATAAAGATGCCTTTTACTCAATAAAAGTGCACTAGGGAGCGTTTTGGTAAATTTTCGGTTCATTCCGAGGCTTTCGGGAGCTTTTTATAAGTTTCTCTCTAAGGAAGGACCTATAGGGATTTATGCAGTTTGGACCTTTAAGGAATTATTCAAGGAAGGGTCCAGAACCGCCACTTGGCAGGGTTCTAGAAGGAAAGTGGTTATTCTCCTTCAGTCGTGCGACCTAACAAACCATTTCCAAGCAACGTTAAATCAATTTATTTTCTCATTTGACAGGGGGAAAAAGAAAAAAGAAATGGCCTCTCTCTCTACTCTCTCTCTCTAAACGCAAACAGCTTCCTCACCATTCTCTCTCTAATCGTTCCTCACGGTTGAGTTCTTCCCCAAAACCGATCGTCTTCCTCCCCTGTTCCAGAACCTAGACCTAACCCGTTCCTCTCTCTGATCGCTTCCTTCCTCACCCCTCTGTTTCTCTACCCCAAAACAACACCCATCTCTCTCCCGCTCTACCCAAAATGACGCTCCCAGCCACGGTGACGCCCGTCCTCTCTCTCTAAACCCATTCGCCGGCGACCCAAGTCCCCCACTATCGCCCATCACCCTTCTCTATCTCTCTACCACCAACTACAATCACCCATAACCGTTCTCTGTTCTCCCCAAATCTGCGTTCCCTATCTCTACGTTCACTGCCGCTGCTTTGCCGGATCTAACGCCGCTCGTCAAGTTTCAATCCACCACGATTCCGTCTCTCACCCTTTTCAGTTCGCGAATTCCATCATCTCCGGCCGTTCTCACAACCTCAGTTCGGTCTATTTTCGATAGTCTTCACCAAAATCAGCCTTAAAACTTCACAACCATTATTTTTGAGCTTGAACTCTTTCTCTCTGAAGCTGATTTGAAGATCCATCTACCTAACGTGGTATAAGGATTGTGGATACTACAAGGGTAATGTCCTAATTCCTTTTCTCTCTCTTCTCATTGTTCATTGGTATTGTCACAGTTGATATGTTCTTCAGGCTAGAACCTGATTAGATTGGTATTGATATAATCTCATTTTGTTCCCAGTATGCTTTGATCTGTATGCTTGACCATTTGTTTGATATTAGTTTGTCTAAACACCAAGTAGAGGGTGAATCAATCATATTCATTCTCTCTCATGTGTTTATCCATATCTAGGTGTTTTCCTTGACCTGTAATCTGATATTGTCTTGTTGCAATTATACATTTCCATCTTTGCAATCTCGTTGTTTGCCATTAATTCCATCTCTGTTAACCTCGTTGTTACTATTAGCTTGTCTCTGTAGTCCAGTTGTAAAACCTCTGCATATGGCATAGTATGTCATGCGACACAACTGGCCATTCATGGTCCTGTGTCAGGCGACATACTTAGCCAACTGCAGCAGGTCCCGTTTGCATTTGTAATTTGTTTACCTCGTTGTAATTGGGACGTGGCCCCCCAAAATAAGTGGCTCACAAGATGTAATTCCATCTGTTCATCAATAAAGCAAAGCATTAATATGCATTTTATACATATTTTGTCTCACACAAATTGCACACACTCATTGAATGATCATGGATGTTGAACATAGAAAGACTCATGTTTACGAGGCGTGTTGGGTGAACTCTCAGTTCTTCCCAACACGTAACCTGACCCCGAACCCAATTCTCTATTTTTAAAAGGTTCTCAATGTTTCCTTTAAAATGGCGTGGCGACTCCCAAAAACTTAATTATTTTTCGGCGAGCGTTCATTCAGGCTTAGGACAGCGCCTATTCTAACTTTTGATGCATTGCAATCCCCTTCAAAAACCTTCCCAAAATCTGGTAATGCAAGAACTGGAGCTTCTATAAGCTTCTGTTTTATGAGCTTGAAGCTTTGATCGGCTTCCGTACTCCAACTAAACTTGGATTCAGACTTCATACAGTTAGTAAGCGGAGACACTATACTGCTGAAATTCTTGATGAATCGCCTATAAAATGAGGCCAGTCCATGGAAACTTCGAACATCGTGAATTGAACGAGGTGTCGGCCATTCATTGATAGCCTTAACTTTGGACTGGTCAACTTTTATCCCGTCCCCAGAAACAATGTAACCAAGAAATAACATCGAGGAGATTGCAAAACTGCATTTCTTCAAGTTCACGTACAACTTCTCTCTCTTTAAAGTTTCCAATACCATCTTTAAGTGTTGTTCGTGCTCGTTTGAGGAACAAGAGTATATTAGGATATTATTAAACTATACAACAACACACTTTTGAAGAAATGGCTTCAACACATGATTCATAAATCGCTTAAAAGTACTTGGGGTATTGGACAATCCGAATGGCATTACCAACCATTCATATAGCCCTTCTCTTGTCTTGAACGCCGTCTTCCATTCATCACCTGGTCGAATACGAATCTGGTGAAATCCACTTCGAAGATCAATCTTTGAATACACCTTTGCACCAGCAAGTTGATCCAGCATGTCATCCAAATGAGGAATTGGATATCGATACTTGATCGTGATTTTATTTATCGCCCGACTATCGATGCACATGCGCCAAGAACCATCTTGTTTGGGCTCATGCGATATGCCCCTTTATTAGGCAAACTTGAGCCTGGAATAAAATCAATTTGATGCTGAACATCCCTCATTGGTGGTAGCCCAGGAGGGATCTCTTGAGGCATAATTTTAGCATATTCATCAAGGATGGATTTTATTGAATTCGGGACTGAACTAACATATTCAACTTCACGGACCACCAAAGAAAACATAACTCCAGATTCTTGGACCTTTCCCATAAAGTTAGAGATTGAAAGAAAACTCCCGGTGGCAGTTTTACTTGGTTTGGCAAAGCTGCCTTCTTTTGATGGAACCAGAGTCACCTTAAGATTGTCCTTCCTGAACTGTATGCATTTGATCTGCCATCATGAATGGTGCTCCAATCAAACTGCCAAGGACGTCCAAGAAGAATATTGCAGGCATCCATAGGGACAACGTCACACCAAACATTGTCAAAATACTTGTGTCCTATAGAGAAAGAGACCAAACAACGAGCATCAACATTTACCTCATTTCCTTTTTTGAACCAAGAGAGCTTATATGGCCTTGGATGCTTTTCTTGCTTTAAATCTAGCTTCTCCACAGCTTCTCGAGAAATAACATTTTCACAACTTCCACTATCAATGATAAGCTTACAGACCTTATCTTTGATGGTACAAGTCGTGTGGAATATATTATTCCGCAGCCAATCACAATTTTCCTCCTCCTTTGGCGGTAAAAGGTTCTTGCGAATAACAAGTGTCTCACCTATATCGCCATATACCAAACTTTCTTTGCTATTCCCTACATCTTTATCATAACTTGCTTCATTGTACCTTACTTCTCCGTCATCAACATCATCTGTCTCAAGCACCTCATTGTCAATCATAAGTTGTTTGTCCCTTTGTTGTCCGCAAGTCAAAGACTTGTGGCCTAGTCCTTCGCATTTATAGCATTTAATGTTCTGATTTGATGAACCAACAATATTTTCAGCTGGCTTCCCATGCACTACAGCTGTAACATTTGACTTTCCAACATCGCTCCCAAAGTTTTAGACCCCTGTTCAACTTGCTTTGAACCAGATGTCTTCTTCCACGAGTTCCCAATGCGAACTCCAGGTATGTACTGTTGTTTTTCCACAGCTAACGCTCTTTATAGGCTTCTGAAACAGACCAATAAGTATTCAGATTCAGAACATCTTGAATACTTTGGCGCAAACCAGCCAAGTATCTTGCAACAAGCTGTTCTTCACTTCCCGATAAATCATTGCGTGAAATAAGCTGATAAAATTCTTCTGTGTACTCCTCCACAGACCTGACTCCTTGTTGTGAATTCTGCAAACACTTAAACATGAGCTGGGTATAATTGAATGGAAGGAAATTCTCCTTGAGCTTCTTCTTCATCTTTTCCCAGTCCAAAATTTTTGAATTTCCTCTCCTTTGTCGCATTAATTGAAGTTGTTCCCACCAAGCTGAAGCTTTGCCCTTTAACTTAATAGCCACCAATTTCACCTTCTTATTGTCAGGCACATCCTTGAATTCGAATTCCCTTTCAATAGTGTTTAACCAATCAATGAACTCTTCGGCCTTCAAGGTTCCAAAAAAGTCTGGAATTTCGACCTTGATATTGGCTTCCCACTTCTGATCATCACGCACAGGTTGCTCATGGTGACGAGCACACCTATGGAATGGAATCCGAAATGTATCTTCTGACTCCAACACTTCTTCCTCATGTGAGGATTCAAGTTGAGCCAATCGTTAGGTCAGAAACTCGACTTGCCTCCTTAATTCATTCATCTCCTCTCTTGGATTACATGGGTATTAGTTGGTGCAACTGCTGGTTGTCGTGGCTTTCCTCTTGGAGCCATGATTGCAAACAGAAGCACCCAACACAACCGGGCTCTAATACCACCTGATCCAGTCAAACTGCAGCCTTCAGAGGGAATAAAGAAAAGGGAGTTGAATGAGAATCTTACACCAATAATAAGTAAATAAAATCAAGCTCAGATAGCTGATTATGACGGGAAAATATTTTATTCAAGACCCCCTTTCAATCAGTACATCAAGGGTATTTATAGATGCAATAACTAACTGAAAAGACTCATTATTGATGACTTTCAAAATATAAAGACTCTTGATTTGCTGGCTTTCAAAATACTAAAACTCTTGATATTTTGACTTCTACGACAAAAGGAACGAAACAACTATAATACTTATCACAAAAATGTTCTAGAATACTCCAGAATATCACTGCATCAATCTCATTCATTTACTCGCTATTTATTAAAATCTTAAAGTACAACAAAAGGAAGGAACATAATTTATATTGTGTGCAATTAATCTAACAAGGAGGAAAATATACCTTGATAAAGTAACCTTGTGTACTTTCTCCTTCTCTCTCTACTTCTTCTTCATGTCTCTCTCTCCCCGTGAGTGGTGATGGCCAAATGGGCCGGCCCGTTCCGGCCCGGTCTGTACGGACCAATTCGCGGGCGAGACGGGTTGAAGTCCGTCAGTCCGTTTGATGAAACGGGCCTAAAACCGGCCCGACCCGTCCCAATTTGGATGTCCAAACCTGCCCGTTTGGTCTGTACGGACCAACCCACGGGCCAAACGGGTTTTTCTATTTTTTATTTTTTTTTAAATCAGAAAAAATATGGACAAAATATGGAAAAAATAAAAAGAAATTTAGTATTTAATATTCTGTTTTTTAAAATATAAAATCACTTAGATATAAGAAAATTAGTTGTTTTATATATAAAAAAGATAGAAAAAAGCTAAACAAATGAAAGTATATAAAAGAATAGAGGGTCGGACTAACCTATATTTATTTTTTATTTTCTTTTAATTTTTTATTGACTAGGAAATAATATTTTAGACTTTGTTTATTAGTGATTTTTTTTTTACAAAAAGGTATATAATAAAGATAGAAAAAAACTAAACAATTTAAAGTATATAATAGAAAAGAGGGACGGACTATCCTTTATTTATTTTGATTTTTTTATTAACTTTTTATTGACTAAGAAATAA
Source organism: Adenophora triphylla var. japonica (assembly GCA_022495995.1). NCBI lineage: Eukaryota > Viridiplantae > Streptophyta > Magnoliopsida > Asterales > Campanulaceae > Adenophora > Adenophora triphylla. Next base: position 30,501 of record JAFEMH010007425.1, on the reverse strand, counting down.
TATTTTAGACTTTGTTTATTAGTGATTTTTTTTACAAAAAGGTATATAAAAAAAGAAAGAAAAAAGCTAAACAAATGAAAGTATATAGAAGAAAAGAGAGACGGACTACCCTATATTTATTTTTTTATTTTATTTTAATTTTTTATTGACTAGAAAATAATATTTTAGACATTTTTTATTAGTGATTTTTTTTACAAAAAGGTATATATAAAAAGATAGAAAAAAGCTAAACAAATGAAAGTATATAAAAGAAAAGAGGGACGGACTATCCTTTATGTCAAAATCTTACAAAAAACACGTTTTTCCTTAAACTTTAGAAAAAACGTGTTTTGTTTCTCCTGCTGGTGCCAGTGTAAAAAAGTGCCAGTGCATTTGTAACAAAGTGCAAGTGCATGTGTAAAAAAGTGTCAGTGTTAGTGTAAAAGAGTCTCAGTGCACGCCCTAGGGTGCGATCGCCCTCCTAGGGTCCGATCGCCCCATCTCTACAGAATGGCACCGCGCAATCGCCCCAAGGATGGGCGCGATCGCTCCCAGTGTAAAAAAAAGTGTCGGTGCATATGTAACAAAGTGCCAGTGTTAGTGTAAAAGAGTGCCAGTGTGGAGAGTTTCAGTGCACGTATATTAAGTGTCAGTATAAAAAGTATCGGTGCATGTGTAACAAAGTGCGAGTGTTAGTATAATAAAGTGTCAGTGTGAAAAGTGCCAGTGCATGTATTATTAAGTGCCAGTGTAAAATGGTTTTTCCTTAACCTTAGAAAAGAGCGCTTTTTTTATAAGACCAACTCATCCTTTATTTATTTTTATTGACTAGAAAATAATATTTTAGACTTTTTTTTATCCCTACGTCCTAGAGTAAGATTTTTAGTTGTTTTGTTGTTTGTCAGTTTGAGCAATATGGTAAATACTTTAGGGGTTGGGGGTAAAGTAAAGCATTATTAATATTTTCTAAAGGTTAAATTATTATTATTATTATTAAATATTTTTCTCTTAATTATTACTATTATGTAATATTCAATTATCAATAATATTAGTAAACATTTATTTACATATATGGTAATGATTTAGGATATGCATGGAGTTTAGGATATGTAATATAGGGTTTAGGGTATAAGATATATGATAAATGGCTTAGGGTATAAGGTATATGATAAATGGTTTATGTTATATGGTGTATGGTATAAGGTATATGACATATAGTTTAAGGTATGGGTTAGGGTATGGGATATATAGGGTTTAGCTGTTTAGGGTTTAGTGTTTAGTGAGTGGTATATATTACAAGGTTTAGGATATAGAGGTATATACTTTAGGGTATGGGGTATAAATATGATTTAAGACATAGGGGGTTAGGGTATGGGGTATATAGGGTTTAGAGTTTAGAATATAGGGTTTAGGGTTTAAAATATAGGGTTTAGGGTTTAGAATTCAAACAGGTCCGTGCGGACCTCTTTGATAACGGGCAAAACGGGCCACGGACCAAACGGAACTTCTGATCCGCGGGCCAATATTCGGTCCCTGCGGATCTCTGTGATCCAAGCCCATCCCGTATGAAAAGCGGGCTGGACGGGTTACGGGCCACGGACTAGATGGACCCGGGGCAAATGGGCTGCGGGCAAGGGTCCGTGCGGACCTCCTACGGATTTGAGCCCATTTTGGCCATCTCCACCCGTGAGTCTCCCTTTTTTTTTCTCTCTCTCTCTCTTGCTGTTCCTTATAATGTTAGTGATGAAAACCTCTTCCCAAAACAGTACTACCCTATTTATATTTATTAGAATATTTAGCCATATGCTCTTCCACCAATCGCATAACTCCCCACTCTTATCTAACTTCCCCACTTATATCTAACTCCCCACTAATTAGGTAACTATTTCTAATCTATCAATCCCACCTATTTTTTTCTAATTAGATATTTTCTTTAATAATTACTTAGTTAATTAATTAATTATTTATTTTGAAAGTTACGGTATATCACATTCTTACCCGTTAAAAAAAGTTTAGTCCTCTAAACATGGCGTACCTTGTTAGTTGAATATCTGGGGGTGCTTTTCTCACATTTCGCTTTCTAACTCCCAAGTTGCTTCCCTCTCATTATGATTGCTCCATTGAACCTTTACATATGGAATGACTCGCTTCCGCAGTACCTGATCCTTTTTATCCACAATTTTTATTGGCTTTTCATCATAGCCTAGGTCTTCTCGGAACCGTAGCTTCTCAAATTCGATAACATGACTAGGGTATGGTATATATTTTCGTAACACGGATATGTGGAAAACATTATGAACTCCCGAAAGCACATGTGGTAAAGCTAAGCGATATGCTACTTCTCCAACCCGATCCAAAATTTCGAAAGGTCCCACATACCTAGGACTGAGCTTCCCTCTAATACCGAACCTCATAACGCTCTTTGTAGGGGATATCTTTAAGAACACATGCTCCCCTACCTCAAAGTTGAGTTCACCACGACGCCGATTTACATACGCCTTCTATCTACTTTGAGCGGTCAACAATCTCTTCTTAATTAACTGAACCTTCACTGATGTTACTTGAACTAACTCTAGTCCCAATAGCTTCCTCTCGCCCACCTCGTTCCAACAAGTAGGTGAACGACACTTTCGCCCATACAAGGCTTCATACGGTGCCATCCCAATTCTGGTGTGGAAATTGTTATTGTATGCGAACTCCACCAACGTAAGATGTTAATCCCAATAACCCCTCCAATCTAATGATCATGCTCTAAGCATATCTTCGAGAGTTTGAATGGTCCATTCTGACTGTTTGTCTGTTTGCGGGTAAAATGCGGTGCTCAAGTTCAAATGAGTTCCTAAAGCTCGTTGTAAAATTCCCCAAAAACTTTGATGTGAACCTCGCATCTCTATCCAACACAATAGATACCGGTATCCCATACAGTCTCACAATCTCGTCTATATACAACTTCGCTAGCATTTCTAATGAATCTCTGACTCGTATCGCAAGAAAGTGGGCTGACTTAGTCAACCTGTCTACAATCACCCATATTGCATCATGCCCTCCAAGTGTTTTTGGTAACCCAGTTACGAAATCCATAGTAATGTGTTCCCACTTCCATTCTGGAATCGGCATCGATTGCAATAAGCTGCCTAGTCGTTGATGTTCACACTTGACTTATTGACATACTAGACACTGAGACACGAAATCAGCTATCTCCCTTTTCATATTATTCCACCAATATACTTCTTTCATATTTCTATACATCTTGGTATTTCCAGGATGCACAGAAGATCGAGAACAATGAGCTTCTTCTAATATTCCTCATTTAATCCCTTCATCAGCAGGAATGCAAATCCTGGAGCCGTATCTCAACACGTTGTCGCTTCCCATCCTGAAATCAGACTGCCCCCCCATCTTTCAACTTCTCTAAAATTTTAAATAGTTCCGGGACATTCAATTGAGCCGCCTTAATCTTGTCTAAAATTGCCGGTTGAACACTTAAATGAGATATATAACCCCTACCACCACAAACTCTGACTTCCATGCGAGAAGGGTCTATACCTTTTAATTTCCTCTTCTCTTTAGTTAACATCATTGCCAAACTTCCCCTATTCTTACGGCTTAGGGCATCTGCTACTTTATTAGATTTTCCCGGATGATACAAAATTGTATAGTCATAATCTTTTAGTAACTCCAACCATTTTATCTGCCTCATGTTTAACTCCTTCTAGGTAAATATATATTTAAGGCTCTTATGGTCCGTATATATTTCACATGACACTCCATATAAATAATGTCTCCAAATATTCAAAGCAAAAACTACCGCAGCCAGTTCTAAATCGTGAGTTGGGTAATTTCTCTCATAATTCTTCATTGGACATTTGGAGGCATGTGATGGGCTGTGGTTGACCCAATTGAGGAGGTGCTTAGTGGGTTAGTGTGTGGTACCTACGCAGCGGTCGGGCTTCGGGCTCGGATCATTACAAATGGTATCAGAGCGGAACCCCGACCTTAATGCTTGCGAGCTAGCCCGGGGGTACGATCTGGGTATTGATTGACCTTGCCAGGGACGGCAAGGGTTTGAGTGGGGGATATTGTGATATCTCACATCGGAAATATGTGGGAATTTAGTGTGAAATATAGAAGGCACATGCACTACTAGTAAGCATCAAATCATCCATTGGATTTTTCCAGGCCTGTAATGGGCTGTGGTTGACCCAATTGAGGAGGTGCTTAGTGGGTTAGTGTGTGGTGCCTACGTAGCGGTTAGGCTTCGGGCTCGGGTCATTACAGTGATACTGACAAATTATAGCTGGGAAACCATTTTTCTTACATTTGGTGTCCTTCATCGATTTCGACCATCCCACTATTACTTCACCTTCATCGATTTCGACCATCCATAGTTTTCACCGACGACTAGAGAGATCCACCTATCTCTCTCTAAAATATCGCTCTCCAATCCTCTTGCCGACAATTCACGCATTGTTTGAGCCCCTAACTGAAACCCTAACCTGCCTCCCTCATCTCCTTAAATGCGGTTCTCATCTCCCTAAACCCAGTTCTCTGTTCAAGTTCATCCACTCGCCAGAATTGTAACAGTTCTCCGTTCAAGTTAGAGGTAGACCGGGGAAGCAAGTGCAGCTTTCCGAGGCGGAGGTCAGACAGCTTTGTTTGCAATCAAGGGAAATCTTCTTGCAACAGACTGTTCTCTTGGAAATTGAGGCTCCTATCAAGATCTGCGGTATTCCTTAATGCTTATTTCTCTTGATTTTGTTGTTTTTGTAGATTATTGATTCTGGGTTTTGTTTTATAGTGAATTTTGTTCTTTTTTGATTGAATTGAATAGGGTTGTGATTTGTTTGGAATTGAGTTGTTTTTTTGCTATTGGAATTTCCAATTTCTGGATAATAATTCAGTTTTTTGATGTTTTTGGGTGGGGGAGGGGGCTTCCTGATATGGGTGTGACTTCTCTGTGTACTCTGTAACTCATTCTAAACTTTTGGGAATGGAAATGGAATCTCGGTTGTCTCTTTTCAGTTTTGACTCAAATAGATACTATGTTTTAGTACATGCAGTGGGTTGTGCATAAGTTATAGTTCAAATGTGCTCAATTCAATCACTTTGTGAGCTACTGAATTTCTTTTGTGGGACATTGTTCAGTTTCTATCACTCCTCTCTGACATATATAACTTGAATTCAACCAATGTTTTCTCAACGACTCCCAAGGAATAGATCCTTAGGGTAAAGGTTTTTCATAGAAGTTCATCATGATTTTTCCAATGGCCTGTTGTTGGACCTATTCTGATTCTTCATAAGCTATCACCACACTTTGATTGTAAAGTTTTAAAAGGTCACTCATTTTGGAATAAAAATGGTCATTCAATTTTGGACAAAAATGATCATTCAATTTGGGTTAGAGGGAGTACTAATTTTCTTTTTAATGTCGATGACATCAAATATGCTAATGCATGCTGAGCACTATTGTTGTTCTCAAATTTAGATTTGGAGGATATGTTCACACGTGAAACTGAAGTAATTGTTTCTAAATTTAGAGATCCTAAGGTTTAAATCGGTAAGCATTTGACACATTTCGCCCCATAGTTTTAGACCATCCGCATATATTTTAGCAGTTGAAAATTTATACAAACAATATTTAGCAAATAGAGGCATGCGTGATTATTTATCCATTAGTAGCAGGCTGGTCTTGTATTGTGAATGAAGTTAAGGTTTGGTGCACCTATGTTATTGAAGGCATGAAACAAAGTTACTTGAAGCAGCCGCACAGCCCATATGATGATGATGATATGCATTTGAATAGTGATTGATCTTTGAATCTGGGAACGCCTTCTTCTGTTTGATTCTTTTGGCTTTCTTCTGTTAGATTCTTTTGGCTGTGAAATGAAGTTTTTAACATTCAGGTATCATCTACATTCTTGGATAAGCATTTGAGTATGCATTTCTGAAGTTCATAATAGTTGGAATGCTTAATTGTTTATGAAAGAAGACATTGGTTAGTGATGTTTACATGGAAATTTATCTGTCATCTTTTCCATTTCCGTTTCCTCTACAATCTCAACCCAAGGCACCAGGTCATGTTCATGCAACCCTACTCTAACCGGAAGTAACTACTCTTTTAGGGCATGTATGTATAAATTTTCTCTGGACTCCCTGACGCTAATGGTAACATCATGTGCATTGTTTGAATTAGTCTTAACCATGATCAGAATTTTTTAAACCTAATTTTACTCTGACAGATTTAGCTGGGGATATAACTAACCTCATGTAACAGTTTAGGCAGTGTTGTATAGGTTATTTATTCATCTAATAGATTATGCTTCTCTCTTTTTGATCCAATACTTTAGGTAAAATTTACTACCTCCGTCCCAAAACGATTGTCCAAATTTTCTCTTGATCAAGAGCAATTTAGACATTCGTTTTGGGACGTTGGGAGTAGTAGATTTTGAACAATTGCATTGTTGCTACTCTGACTCTTGAAAATTTCAGGGGTCAGAGTCAAAGACACAATTAATCAATTTTCTTGAGCAGGCGCTCTTCTCGGATCTTTCAATTTACTAAATTCAATCTACTACATCCAATGTAAGTGCACTCTTCTCGGATCTTTCTTGACTAACAAAATCATCAACTGATGAGAGGAAAGAGAAAGAATTCTTCACTGAGATTGGAACATTAGGTCATGTTAACCATCCAAATGTTTCATCATTATTGGGTTGTTGCATTGATAAGCTTCAAACCTTAACGGTCTTTTTAATTTCCGCAAGCGCACGGGCAATTGAAATATAGCGAGTGCAAGTACGGTTCGATCCCACGAGGACAGGGTTTACTTTAGGATGAATTTGTTTTTACTAAGAAATATATATGAGATGGGGAGAAATATAGTTTGATTCAAGAAGAGAAGAGAACATACGTAGAAAATACTTTAGAAAAACTCTTGGAAATGGAAGCATTCTCGGGATTGGAAATCATTTAGCCAATTATTCATCATTTAGTCATGTCTCTGAAAATATAGATTTTCATCAAAATCAAGGATGGTACGTTAAGCCTACACTACTTCTCACGATCAAGCAAGTAGCGTTTGTATCCTTCACTAATTATGCCCTATCTCTCGATGTCCCATAATTAGTAAGGATCCATTAAAGTTTGTAAATCAACGCACTTTCCATTCAAGGAACATCCCTAGGCCATTGAACTACTCTCTTGATCAATGAAACCTAGTTCCTTTATATGGTTTCGTTAATCGATATTCTCCGCTAGGTACTTTTGTCGATGAACTAGAATCATACAAGTTGGACGTCTCCAAAATGTAAGTCATTTTGAGATTAATATAAAGAAATTCTTAAGATGAAGAGAAGATGACAAAACTTTTATAAAAGATGATGAATAAAAGACATTTTGAGTTTCCAATCCCAAGAATATGGGGAATTACTCACGATCCGTACTTAAAACAAACATAAAAGCATAAATAGGGATAGAAACAGAAGGACTTATTGTTTGTATGAAGACAAAAGGCTGTGAATAACTTCGGTATTTTATTGCTCCAATACTTCAAGTACAACTCCAAGAACACACTTTGAATCTTCGAGAGATTTTTGAAGTAATAATTGCTAGAGTATATTATCAAGTAATTCTCATGTAAATCAGATTTTCCAGATGTTTTTTACTAATACAAATGGCCTTTAAATAGGCATCCTAGGCTGGAGTTGTGTTTCTTCAAAAAGCCATTTTCAAAAGATGCCTTTCCTTGAACTGGTACAGTAAGTACACCGCCGTGCACTATAATCTTGCACGGCCACTCCAGCCTTGGCGCCATTTTGAATTTTGAACGGGCCAATATGCACGGCCGCTCTCAGAAATGCTGCACGGCCGCTCTGGCCTAGTGGTTTGGCCGGCTACTCCACTGATTTGGGGCCATTTTGGCCTAGCAGGTGCATGGCCGCTCCAGCTTGGTTTTGGTTTGAATGTCCATATTAAAGCTGTCCTTCCTTGCCTTTGATCCCTTAATGTTTCCAAAGCCTCATTTGTTCAAGAATTCGATTTAAAACCTGTAAAATATACTAAAACTATACCAACAAGTGTAAAATCAAAGAAAATGATAAAAGAAGCTAAATTACACTATTTTAGACTAAAATGGGAATAAAAACTAAGTAAATACTAAGATAAAATGCTATAAATGACTATAGAAAAGTCATTTATCAAACTCCTCCACACTAAACTCTTGCTTGTCCCCAAGCAATATTAGGATAAAAAAGAAGATGGAGAAGAATAAAAAGCATAAATTGAAAACAATAGTGGGATCCCTCAAAAAATATATAAATGCTACAAGCCTTAATTGCGACAAATATATTGTCTTTCTTTTTTCCTTCTTAAACTTTTTATAACCTTAGAGATTATTTAGAAAGAGATTTTAGGAAGATTTTTAAGAAAGTAATCGTAAGAACAATGAATTATTATACTCCCTCCGTCCCACTTCAATTGGTCCACTTTCCTTTTTGGGACGTCCTACTTCAATTGATCCATTCCATAAATGGAAAGTTTTCCATTTATTTATACCCTTATTATCTCCACACATTTACAAAAAAGTCAATCATTAACTTACTATTCCTCCCACTCATTCTCTCTCCTATTAAATATTTTTAACTTTTACATTCTCTCTCCTCTAATTTCTACCCACTTTATTCATTTTTCTTAAAAATCGTGTAATTCACCCCGGAACCAATTGAAGTGGGACGGAGGGAGTAACATAAATGAGATTCGATGAAGTAAAGCATAATATAGAGAAGATGAACTTTTGGATCATAAGCTTAGTATATGATGGAAGAAATTCCACTGGGTAATAAAAACCTTGCAAGTGTACAAGTTACCGAAGTAGCAATATAGAAAAGTAAGTCAAACCACAGAGATTTGTGTGTGAACAAATTGATTAATTAATGTAGAAAGTAACAAAAAGGGGTTTTGGTTTTGATTTTTATTAAAACTAAAATAATAAAGAAATTAAACTAATGACAATAAAACATAAATTGAGATCAAGATTGAAAAGGATTCACGGATTGGGTTTCACAATTATCACCTTCATATGTTGATTTATAAAAACCATTACTAATCTTGTTCAATAAATCGTTCACTTTAATAAGAGTTGGGACGGTTAGATGGCCGGGTTGCAACCCTATTATTACTTCGATGTAATGTTTTTCGCAAGGTCTACAAAACATAGAGAAATACATTAAAAACCACGAAACAAAAGATTTTAGATCCGTTTGATTTCTGCAAGGTCTTCAAACAGATATATTAAATGGAATCTAGGCCAATGTAAAAATTATTCACGCAAGTACAATAATTTAAACCCTAACAATTTTAAAGACCAACAATATCAAACAATATTGTTTGAAGTCTAAAAATAAATTAAGCAAATTCCATTGAACAAGAACAAGAAAAATGCGAAAGAATTAAAACATTGCTAGCATAGAAATTTAATAGTTGCTACATCCAATCCGCAAATAAAATATTTAGCTACTCATAATTCATATTAAAATTACAAAATTAAAATAAAGAAACAAAACCTGAACTTCGAATCATAATAAAATACAATGTAATTGTTTCCTGACAACAGTGTTCTTCCTCTTCCTTGGAGGAACAATACTTTTATTTATATACCTAGGTTGCCAAAGTAAAAGTCGTGAGAAGCCTGCTCAGATTAGGCCCGCAAACCAGGCCCAATTCGCCAAGCTGACTCGTGATCACGAGTCGTGCCACTTTGTCCAGGTCTTTCTGATGGCCCTTGCTCTTGTTTCTCTGCCAGCCTGCTTCAGCCGGCCACTGCTCATCTCAGCCATGCCTCCCTTGGCCGGCCATTGCCTTGTGTCGTGGCCTCATTTGTGCAATCCTTGGATTCGGTTCACGATAATTGCACAGTCGTACTTTGGTCACTATAATTTTCTCTTTTGCACTTTCGTCCTTGAACTATCCATATTTTCACTTTGGCCCCTGAGCTTTATGTAACCAATTTTTCTCCTATTTTCACCTAATTGCAGCTTGATCCCTTCTGTTTCAAGATTTACATTTTGGCCCTTGAACTTCATAATTTTTGTATAATTCCACATTTTCCAGAATTTCAATTTGGTCCCAAAACTTTCAAAGTAGGCACAAATATTCTATTTTCAGCATTGTTGCACATCGACCCCTGTACTTTCAAAACGCTACAAAATACATTAAATTCCCAAGGTTTCAAACAGAAAATAAGCTAGGAACATATCTTTTGGATGGGTAAAACCACATCCATCAAATACCCTCAAACTTACCTTTTTCTCGTTCTCGAGTAAAACAAAACAAAACTACCCTAACAATTAAAAACAATCAACATAAAATATTTTTGATATATTCTCAATACGTGCAAGGTTTCCGGCCAAACAAGTCTCAGAATCTCACAAAATATGCTAAACAAGTGCCAATAAGAATATGCAATTACAATTACATTAATGCATCTAACTCACAATTTTCCACCTCGGCCTGAATGATGAATGAAATATGGGATATCATGATCACTAAGATAAGATTGTTTATGGGTTCACTAAAATATGCCCTACATCACAGATAATAATACAATTTACAAGGATACTCATATGCACGATTACACACTTTTTAACCCGATTACTCAATATTGAACACGAATTATGGCTTTAGGTTAAGTCCACAACAATTGTGGGGATAGCCTCGAGGGTACAACCGAAGGAATGGACATACAAACACAAGAATGTGAAACTAAAAGTCTTCAATTGCATGTAAATTCTTCCGGAATTTCAGCTTTCCGCTCACCTTTGTTTTCCCAATGCTTCAACCCCTAAACTAGACTTTGTCATACTTTATACACTTGAGGTTGAAAGCATTCCCTCACTCAATACAGGTCACTAATCAATCATACTTTACAAAATTAGGGGGCAAACAATTTTTTTTAAAGATTGAACTGTTTTTTTTCTTGCCCCCTTTTATACAATATACATCATATTTCGAACTTTTGACTTTCCTCACTCATTCCCTTAATTTCCCTATGTAACCCCCAAACTTATCTTTTCTAATTCCACATTCTTGCAAAGGTAGGATAAACCTATTCTAGGTGTCAAGGGTTAGGGAGTAGGCATCAAATGAAGGCAAATGGTGGTCTAGATGTTCCATTCTTTCTAAAAAGGCTAAAAAAGGGATCAAGCGACAATTCATATATAAACAGTGACGAGAAAGTCGAAGGCTCACAAGAGGGTTGTCAAAGAAATACAAGCCATAAATATCAAGTAATCTATTGATTTGTTATTTACAAGCGTGCAACCATGTTCTAAGAACCCCGAGAATGTCAAAGTGAACCCATAAGGGACACCTAAATTAATGACCAAGATCAAGAAATATGATGGAAGTGAATGGTGCTGCAATTGTGTTTTACATATATTAATTCAATTCTAATAAATAAATTCAAATTGGCACAAACTAGCAAAACTCAATAAAAAATCCTCAAATCATCACGGACGTTGGCCAACTTCCTAACATATAATGAGAACAAAATTTTTAAAATTTTTCTATTTTTTGGAGGGTGACACTATATACACTCCCCTATAAACCCACAAACTCGGAGAGATATCTACCCCCAAACTCAAAACATGCTATGTCCTCATAGAAAAGAGAACAAAAACATGCCTCGGGTTCAAAGGACTATATGACACAACAAAATAAATAAATAAAGCAAATAAAACGTACCTACTTAGGTTGCCTCCCAATTAGTGCATTTGGTTAAGGTCGTTAGCCCGACCGTTGCTCCCATTTGGATCTCAATTTTCGTCCTTTGGCCCACTTCATGGCTTCGCGGGTCCTTATGTTCAGATCAAGTCCCATGTAAATTCCTCTAGCTTTGAGATCATTTTGTGCCAAAGCAAATTTTAGACGTTTCAGCTTTTTTGGCTTCTCCTCTTTCAAACTTTCGCCACTTTCTTCACCCTAAAAAACAGTGGGGGGGGTACAAGAATGAAGGAGATTTTCACACTTTCAATGGGATGAAGAAGATCTTCTTTGAGGCATTTTTTTGTCAATATGGTCGGGCCCAACCTCATCGACATTCACGCCCCCATCATCTTTAAATTTCTCTTCCACCCCATATAGGGCCAACTCAAATTCATCACAAATTTGTTCATGCCATGTTTTCTCTACCTCCTCAGTCAAGCCACTTAATTCATCATCGTCAACAACCACATTATCACTAGCAAGAGACGGAGAGAGATTTGGAAGTTCATCTAGATTAGAATCATCCTCCCATTCATATTGTTCTGGAGGGATCGCACTTGAATCTTGCCCCCAACCCCTTGCAACCTCCACCATCTTACTTATTTGTTCTTCGAGCCTATTTAAAGCTGTAGTTTGTTGCTGTCGTTGTTGAAGATTTTTCTCCTGCATTCTTATCAAAGCCTCCTACCATGGTTGCATTTTAGGTTGCGGGGGATCATAAGAATGTGGCTCATAACTGTTCCATGCATGGTTTGAATGATTTCCCCACCCTTATGTATAGCAATTGGGGGCATAATTATAATGTTGTTGCCATGGCTGGAACGAACTTATCTCTTGTACCTGTGGAGAATACTCAGGAAAATATGCCCTAGACGGACAATTAATAGTAGTATGATAATAATTACCACAATTAGCACAATGCAAATTATAGGTGTTCATTTCATACATCCTCAAAGAGTATCTCACACAATAATTTTAAACAACTAAATAAAAAGAAAATAATAAAAGAAAAATATTTAAAATACACTAACAAAATTAACTTGTTCAAATCACAATAAATCCCCGGCAGCGGCGCCAAAAACTTGATGGAAGAAATCCCACTGGGTAATAAAAACCTTGCAAGTGTACAAGTTACCGAAGTAGCAATATACAAAAGTTAGGATCGAACCACAAAGATTTGTGTGTGAACAAATTGATTTAGTTAATGTAGAAAGTAACAAAAAGGGGTTTAAGGGGTTTTGGTTTTGATTTTTATTAAAACTAAAATAACAAAGAAATTAAACTAATGATAACAAAACAGAAATTGAGATCAAGATTGACAAGGATTCACGGATTGGGTTTCACAATTATCTCCTTCCTATACTGATTTATAAAAATAATTACTAATCTAGTTCAAGAAATCGTTCACTTTAATAAGAGTTGGGACGGTTAGATAGCCGGATTGCAACCCTATTATTATTTCGATGTACTGTTTTCCGCAAGGTCTACAAAACATAGAGAAATACATTAAAAACCACGGAACAAATGATTTTAGATTCGTTTGATTTCCGCAAGGTCTTCAAACAGATCTATTCAACGGAATCTAGGCCAATGTAAAAATTATCCACACAAGTGCAATAATTTAAACCCTAATAATTTTAAAGACCAACAATATCAAACAATATTGATTGAAGTCTAAAAATAAATTAAGCAAATTCCATTGAACAAGAACAAGAAAAATTCGAAAGAATTAAAATATTGCTAGCATAGAAATTTAATAGTTGCTACATCCAATCCGCAAATAAAATATTTAGCTACTCATAATTCAAATTAAAATTAAAAAATTAAAATAAAGAAACAAAACCTGAACTTCGAATCGTAATAAAATACAATGTAATTGTTTCCTGGCAACAGTGTTCTTCCTCTTCCTTGCTGGAGGAACAATCCATTTTTTATATACCTAGGTTGCCAAAGTCAAAGTTGTGAGAAGCCTGCTCAAATCAGGCCCACAAACCAGGCCCAATTCGCCAAGCTGACTCGTGGTCACGAGTCGTGCCACTTTGTCCAGGTCTTTCTGATGGCCCTTGCTCTTGTTTCTCTGCCAGCCTGCTTCAGCCGGCCACTTCTCATCTCGGCCATGCCTCCCTTGGCCGGCCATTGCCTTGTGTCGTGGCCTCATTTGTGCAATCCTTGGATTCGGTTCGCGATAATTGCACAGTCGAACTTTGGTCACTATAATTTTCTCTTTTGCACTTTGGCCCCTGAGCTTTATGTAACAAATTTTTCTCCTATTTTCACCTAATTGCAGTTTGATCCCTTCTGTTCCAAGATTTACATTTTGGCCCTTGAACTTCATAATTTCAGTTTAATCCCACATTTTCCAGAATTTCAATTTGGTCCCAAAACTTTCAAAGTAGGCACAAATCTTCTATTTTCAGCATTGTTGCACATCGACCCCTGTACTTTAAATGCTACAAAATATATTAAATTCCCAAGGTTTCAAACAGAAAATAAGCTAGGAACATATCTTTTGGATGGCTAAAACCACATCCGTCAAATACCCTCAAACTTACCTTTTTCTCGTTCTCGAGTAAAACAAAACAAAACTACCCTAACAATTAAAAACAATCAACAGAAAATATATTTGATATATTCTCAATACGTACAAGGTTGCCGGCCAAACAAGTCTCAGATTCTCACAAAATATGCTAAACAAGTGCCAATAAGAATATGCAATTACAATTACATTAATGCATCTAACTCACAATTTTCCACCTCGGCCTGAATGATGAATGAAATATGGAAGATCATGATCACTAAGATAAGATTGTTTATGGGTTCACTAAAACATGCCCTACATCACAGATAATAATACAATTTACAAGGATACTCATATGCACGATTACGCACTTTTCAACCCGATTACTCAATATTGAACACAAATTATGGCTTTAGGTTAAGTCCACAACAATTGTGGGGATAGCCTCGAGGGTACAAACGAAGGAATGGACATACAAACACAAGAATGTGAAACTAAAAGTCTTCATTTGCATGTTACTTCTTCCGGAATTTCAGCTTTCCGCTCACCTTTGTTTTCCCAATGCTTCAACCCCTAAACTAGACTTTGTCATACTTTATACACTTGGGGTTGAAAGTATTCCCTCACTCAATACATGTCACTAATAAATCATACTTTACAAAATTAGGGGGCAAACAATTTTTTTTTAAAGATTGAACTATTTTTTTTCTTGCCCCCTTTTATACAATATACATCATATTTCGAACTTTTGACTTTCCGCACTCATTCCCTTAATTTCCCTATGTAACCCCCAAACTTATCTTTTGTAATTCCACATTCTTGCAAAGGTAGGATAAACCTATTCTAGGTGTCAAGGGTTAGGGAGTAGGCATCAAATGAAGGCGAATGGTGGTCTAGATGTTCCATTCTTTCTAAAAAGGCTAAAAAAGGGATCAAGCGACAATTCATATATAAACAGTGACGAGAAAGTCGAAGGCTCACAAGAGGGTTGTCAAAGAAATACAAGCCGTAAATATCAAGTAATCTATTGATTAGTTATTGACAAGCGTGCAACCATGTTCTAAGAACCCCGAGAATGTCAAAGTGAACCCATAAGGGACACCTAAATTAATGACCAAGATCAAGAAATATGATGGAAGTGAATGGTGCTGCAATTGTGTTTTACATGTATTAATTAAATTCTAATAAATAAATTCAAATTGGCACAAACTAGCAAAACTCAATAAAAAAATCCTCAAATCATCACGGACGTTGGCCAACTTCCTAACATATAATGAGAACAAAATTTTTAAAATTTTTCTATTTTTTGGAGGGCGACACTATATACACTCCCCTATAAACCCACAAACTCGGAGAGATATCTACCCCCAAACTCAAAACATGCTATGTCCTCATAGTAAAGAGAACAAAAACATGCCTCGGGTTCAAAGGACGATATGACACAACAAATAAATAAATAAAGCAAATAAAACGTACCTACTTGGGTTGCCTCCCAATTAGCGCATTTGGTTAAGGTCGTTAGCCCGACCGTTGCTCCCATTTGGACCTCACTTTTCGTCCTTTGGCCCACTTCATGGCTTCGCGGGTCCTTATGTTCAGATCAAGTCCCATGTAAATTCCTCGAGCTTTGAGATCATTTTGTGCCAAAGCAAATTTTAGACGTTTCAGCTTTTTGGGCTTCTCCTCTTTCAAACTTTCGCCACTTTCTTTGCCCTAAAAAACAGGGGGAGGTACAAGAATGAAGGAGATTTTCACACTTTTAATGGGATAAAGAAGATCTTCTTTGAGGCATTTTTTGTCAATATGGTCGGGCCCAACCTCATCGACATTCACGCCCCCATCATCTTTAAATTTCTCTTCCACCCCATATAGGGCCAACTCAAATTCATCACAAATTTGTTCATGCCATGCTTTCTCTACCTCCTCAGTCGGCCCACTTAATTCATCATCGTCAACAACCACATTATCACTAGCAGGAGACGGAGAGAGATTTGGAAGTTCATCTAGATTAGAATCATCCTCCCATTCATATTGTTCTGGAGGGACCGCACTTGAATCTTGCCCCCAACCCCTTGCAACCTCCACCATCTTACTTATTTGTTCTTCGAGCCTATTTAAAGCTGTAGTTTGTTGCTATCGTTGTTGAAGATTTTTCTCTTGCATTCTTATCAAAGCCTCCTACCATGGTTGCATTTTAGGTTGCGGGGGATCATAAGAATGTGGCTTATAACAGTTCAGTGCATGGTTTGAATGATTTTCCCACCCTAGTGTATAGCTATTGGGGGCATAATTATATTGTTGTTGCCATGGCTGGAACGAACTTATCTCTTGTACCTGTGGAGAATACTCAAGAAAATATGCCCTAGACGGACAATTAATAGTAGTATGATAATAATTACCACAATTAGCACAATGCAAATTATAGGTGTTCATTTCATACATCCTCAAAGAGTATCTCACACAATAATTTTAAACAACTAAAAAAAAGAAAATAATAAAAGAAAACTATTTAAAATACACTAACAAAGTTAACTTGTTCAAATCACAATAAATCCCCAGCAGCGGTGCCAAAAACTTGATGGAAGAAATCCCACTGGGTAATAAAAACCTTGCAAGTGTACAAGTTACCGAAGTAGCAATATACAAAAGTTAGGATCGAACCACAAAGATTTGTGTGTGAACAAATTGATTTAGTTAATGTAGAAAGTAACAAAAAGGGGTTTAAGGGGTTTTGGTTTTGATTTTTATTAAAACTAAAATAACAAAGAAATTAAACTAATGATAATAAAACAGAAATTGAGATCAAGATTGACAAGGATTCACGGATTGGGTTTCACAATTATCTCCTTCCTATACTGATTTATAAAAATAATTACTAATCTAGTTCAAGAAATCGTTCACTTTAATAAGAGTTGGGACAGTTAGATAGCCGAGTTGCAACCCTATTATTATTTCGATGTACTGTTTTCCGCAAGGTCTATAAAACATAGAGAAATACATTAAAAACCACAGAACAATGATTTTAGATTCGTTTGATTTCCGCAAGGTCTTCAAACAGATCTATTCAATGAAATCTAGGCCAATGTAAAAATTATCCACACAAGTGCAATAATTTAAACCCTAATAATTTTAAAGACCAACAATATCAAACAATATTGATTGAAGTCTAAAAATAAATTAAGCAAATTCCATTGAACAAGAACAAGAAAAATGCGAAAGAATTAAAACATTGCTAGCATAGAAATTTAATAGTTGCTACATCCAATCCGCAAATAAAATATTTAGCTACTCATAATTCAAATTAAAATTACAAAATTTAAATAAATAAACAAAACCTGAACTTCGAATCGTAATAAAATACAATGTAATTGTTTCCTGGTAACAGTGCTCTTCCTCTTCCTTGCTGGAGGAACAATCCATTTTTTATATACCTAGGTTGCCAAAGTCAAAGTCGTGAGAAGCCTGCTCAAATCAGTCCCACAAACCAGGCCCAATTCGCCAAGCTGACTCGTGATCACGAGTCGTGCCACTTGGTCCAAGTCGTTCTGATGGCCCTTGCTCTTGTTTCACTGCCAGCCTGCTTCAGCCGGCCACTGCCCGTCTCGGCCATGCCTCCCTTGGCCGGCCATTGCCTTGTGCCATGGCCTCATTTGTGCAATCCTTGGATTCGGTTCGCGATAATTGCACAGTCGGACTTTGGTCACTATAATTTTCTCTTTTGCACTTTCGTCCTTGAACTATCTATATTTTCACTTTTGCCCCTGAGCTTTATGTAACCAATTTTTCTCTTATTTTCACCTAATTGCAGTTTGATCCCTTCTGTTCCAAGATTTACATTTTGGCCCTTGAACTTCATAATTTCAGTTTAGTCCCACATTTTCCAGAATTTCAATTTGGTCCCAAAACTTCCAAAGTTGGCATAAATCTTTTATTTTCAGCATTGTTGCACATCGACCCCTGTACTTTCAAAACGCTACAAAATACATTAAATTTCCAAGGTTTCGAACAAAAAATAAGCTAGGAACATATCTCTTGGATGGGTAAAACCACATCCATTAGTATACAAAGAAACTTTCACTCTTCAAGAGTGTTTCGTGAAAAAGATTATTGCTTGAAAATGTACAAAATAATGATCATTTATTCACAAGTTAGAAGAATTTATGGGATTTTGACATACACTTTTGAATCACAAAGATGGAGTTGGATGATGGTAGTGGAAAATTTATCAAGGCTACAAAAATTATCTTGCTTAAACGTGTTATTAATTTGCAAAAGACTTTAAGTGAATTTGATCCTTTCAAGTAGGAAAGATTGTGGCTGCGAACCCCATGTTCCTAATACTTATATAAAAAAAAGCTTAATATTATTTCCATTTTGGCAAGATTGTGGCTGCGAACCCCATGTTCCTAATACTTATATAAAAAAAAGCTTAAGTGAATTTGAATGTACAGTTTTAAAGAAACAACTCATAAAATTTTCACATTTTTAAACAACCAAGAGTTTAAGATGATCAGGAAGAATTCAAAAATTCTAACTATGCTTTTCTTTATAAAATCCTATATAATGCTATATTGATTTATGCCTTAATTACTTCCTAAAAAGTATCCCTAAGTTCTTTCTAATGATTATAAGTTTATAGAAAATAAGAGAAGGAAGGAAAGAAATTATCCTAAGGCAATTGGAAAGTATAAAGATGATCAATCAGATGGATTTTTTTTTTGTAACTAGATGAATACATAATTAAAAGAAATGCAAACTAAGTTAAAAAGAAAGAAAAATTTAAACTAGAAAGCAAAAAAATAAAGATAGGTAAATAAGCCCCCCCCCCACTTGAAGCAAACATTGTCCTCAATGTTTTAAGGACATAGAAAATTTGGGGAGGCGTAAGTATCCAAATTTGGATCGTCAAAATTCGTTAGAAAGTTAACCGGAATCCGTTAACTGGCCCGCTCCAGGTTAACCGGAACCCGTTAAGCTCCCCGTTGCCAAGACATACGTCGTTGCACGTAAAAGTATGGCTTTCCCTGAAAAATGCACTTTCCGGGGGCATTTTGGACATTTTTCGGACTGTTATTTAAAAAACGGACAAAATCGGGAAATAATGGCACGAACTCCCATGACCTGTGAGTCACAGGGACACGTGGCTTACATGCCACAGCTCCCCCATCACCCTTCAATCAAATTCAGAGTGAAAAGACAAAAATACCCCTGGTATACAGTCTCAGTCCGGCCGGACTCATTTGCAGGAAATTCAGAATTGCCAGCAAGTCCCTCCAATTTCCAAAGTTCACAAAACCCCCTGGTTTTAACTCTCAGTCCGTCCGAACTGATCCTGAATTTTCACCTATAAATACAGAGGTTGTCAAAGCCATTTACAACAACAAAAATCACTCCCTTTCACCCAAAAAACCCATGGCCTAAACTGGTCTCACTCCTCCCGAGCCTCGGTTTTACCTCGTTTTGCGTGAAAACTCTGTATTTCGATCAAATACAACCCCCGCCACCTCCAAACACACTTTCGTATCCCGTATACGCCCACCGAGCCAAAGGAGCCGACCCTAGCCATAGGTAGTTCCCTCTCTCTCTAAAACTCTCGTTCCGTCTCGGTTTACGCGCCAGTCGCTACAACCGTTTCAGACGATATTGTTGAAATGTAGACGCCTCCGTCTAAGGGGGTCCGATACATTTTAGCCCCTAGATCCTCTTCTCTTCTCGTAAGAGAACTAATCTCGGGTTAAAACGTCGTTCCGACCCCGTTCCGTTTACTTTTATGTCATTTACCAATTCTGGATCGTTTGATCCGTCGAACGTCATTTAAATTCCTGTCATTTACAAATTCCGGACCGTTTGATCCGTCGAACATCATTTACTTTCACGCAAATTTACAATTTCGAGCTGTTTGGCTCGATCGTACTTTACAATTCCGGATCGTTTGATTCCGTCGATACCGCATTTAAATACTGTCATTTACAAGTCCGAGCCGTTTGGATCGTGATATTATTTACTTTTCAAAGTCCGAGTCGCAACCCGATTCGTTGATCGCAAATCATTTAATACGTTTTTCTCGTAAAATCGTTCACAATGTAATGTCCGGTTCAAAACCGGAGTTTGACATTCGAACTCTCTTTCAAAATGAGCAAAATGACGTTTGGCATCCAAACGCTCATCTTCAAACATAAAAGCCGATTTTTGACATTCAAAATCATTTAATACATTTTTCCCGTAAAATCGTTAACAATGACATGCCCGGTTCAAAACCGGAGTTCGACATTCGAACTCTCTTTCAAAATGCGCGAAATGACGTTTGGCATCCAAACGCTCATCTTCAAACTTAAAAGTCGACTTTTGACATTCAAAATCATTTAATACGTTTTTCGCGTAAAATCGTTAACAATGACATGCCCGGTTCAAAACCGGAGTTCGACATTCGAACTCTCTTTCAAAATGCGCAAAATGACGTTTGGCATCCAAACGCTCATCTTCAAACTCAAAATCCTACGTTTGACATTCAAACGCTCTTTTCTTAAAAGTCAACGTTTGACACTTAAGATAAACAGTTAAAATCAGCATTCGCGCCACTTTTCCTAAAACTTCAAAACCGACGTTTGTCATTCAAACGCTCGCCTTTTCAAACAAGATCCCATAATCAACGTTTGACATTCAAACCAAGATTAAGCTTGTCATTCAAGCCCCCATTTCAAAATGCAAACACACACACACATGCACACGATTTCGAGAAAGGTAAAAAGACTCGTCATACGAGGCATTTCGGGTGATCTCAATATACTCTTCCCGAAACGTAACGTGACCTCCGAACCTAACAATCTCTGGTACTAAAAAAGATTTTTACTCGTTTTTGCTACCAATAAAAATGACTCCCTGTTTTCAAAGCCTTTTCCTAAGTTTTTGCTACCAATAAAAACGACACCTTTTTCAACCAATAGCCGTTTCTCAACGTTTTGGGCTCAAAATACAAAAACCGCGTGGCGACTCCTCTCCTTCCCGAAAAGCGAGGTCTCAGACACGAACCCTTCGCAAAAGACAACAGCATTCCGCGTCCGCTCGAAATCCCGGGTAATTTCAGTTGGCGACTCCGCTGGGGACTTGGATACTTTTTTCAAAACTACCGTTGTTTTCAAAAAAGCCTTCCGTGGGTCAAACTTTCGTTTACCCTTCCTCGTTTTCGTGTGCGTGTGTTACTTTAAACCTCGAACGGTTTTCTTTCAGGGCATTACATTATCGTCTTTTCAAAATCATAACATGTTTGTGCATTCCCATTCATGCTTGATTTTCCTGCTATCTTTTGAACTGCGCATCAAAATTCTTTAAGACACATTCTGAAAAATCTCTGTTTTACTCAGAAAAAGAATTTTAGTGACCGCACACTACTCGCACTTGCTGCCTCGATACACCGCACTTCACGTGCACTTGCTGCCTCGGTACACTGCATACTACGACCCGTAACCCGGGATGACCGTTCAGTTGCAACTCGGTTGGTCTGCCAGACACCTTTCGAGTGCGCACAGGGTCGTCCCAAACAGCCCATCCTAGCCCGTGTAAGCCATGCACTCTTTGTGTCACACTTCGTCCAAGACCCCGATTGGTTTTTGGCTTAGTACGTGTCATAAAGCCTAAGTGTATGTTTTTACGCCGGGTTCCGCCATGAGTCAAGCTCGAGAGACTGAGACCGAAGGTCGTTCCCGACCCGAAGTCTTTTGCTTTTCAGCCTTGACTTTGATGCGGAGCTCTGCCGAAAAATATACCCGAAGGTTCAATGTGACACCGTGTCACCAAACCCTCACTGTATGAACCGTGCCTGCCACAACATGGCCAACGCCAAAAGCTAAGGCCCCTCGCGTAAGCGAGTCAGGATAGGTCATGCCGAAATTTTGGCACGATCCCCGCCTTAACTTAAGGACGTTGACTTCGAATGTGGCCCGTGCGTCACATACGTTGGAAGTTTACGTGATGAGCTAGCTTTAAGTTCACTTTTTCCTTTGTCGGTGGAACTCGCTTGCCTTATAGGACCCTCGCTCGGGATTGTCCATCCCGAGAAGATGATCTACAAATGGAAACGAGGGGCTTATAAACGTAGTGACGAGATCCACTGATTAGAGCCTTAGGGTTAGATGCGAAAAAGAAGACACACTCTTTTCCAACCGATTAGGACTCTGAGAAAACGCGTTTTAAGTAAACTAATCGGTAACTGCACATTGCACAAGCCTGAAACCTTGAGCCAAACCCCCTTTTCCGAAGCCTAAACCCTGCCTTTCGTTTCCTGTAGCGAGCAGAAAGTGGTTCAGATTTCCGAGCCGCCGCCGCGAATCACGATTACGGCGGCGTCAGTTCTTCGGTTCCCTTAGTTCCCTCAGCCAAAATATCCGACATGTCTAACTCACCAAGAAATCGTGATGGGGACAGACCCCCGCCACCGGTAATAGTTATGACATTGGAAGAAGCCATCCGGGCTTGTGAGGTTCACAAGCGGCAGAAGGAAGATCAACAGAATTTCGTGGTACAGCTTCTGAATGAGCGAGGTATAGCAGCTATCCCCTAGTCAGACGGTACTTTCGTCCTAGTCGAGGACGATGATTCCCCAAAGCCAGTTCCTCAAACCTTCAACCAAGTTCCTCCCCCGCCGACTTACGGGATGCCTTCGAACTAAGGAAACAGCCGACCTAGGCTTCACGTTGCCACTTCGCAGGGCAACCCCGTCATATATGGCCAGGCCAGTGCTACTCTCATCACTCAGTACCACCAGCGCACCGCTGGACCATCTCAGACAGATGCCAATCTCCTTTAATACCCTCCTGGGTTCATCCCGTTGCCTATACATGAATCCCAAAACATTGGGGACAAACCCCGATACAGTTCAGAAAAGGCCCCCATATATCCACATATATCAAGACTTCCACCTCCAATCACTATCGCTCACATGGTAGCGCCCGACGCTTAGCCTCAAAGTCCACCACTGGACCCAACCTTAGCCTGGATGGTCAAACAGATGAAAGACCTGAAAGCCACCATGAGCAGCTCAAAGCAGGAAACGCTCAAATCCACATATCCGGGAATGGTCACACCTCTCCCTGCCAAGTTCAGAATGCCGGAGATGGACCGATTCGACGGAACCGAATGTCCTCAAACGCATGTCGACACCAACGTTCTCGGCATGAGAGCGAAAGGAGCAACCCTCCAGCAAATGGTCGACCACTTCCAGCATACGCTCAAGAGTTCAGCGTTACGATGGTTCCTAAGGGTCAAGCCTGCAGATCGCCACACCTGGGATCAGATCAGTAACATCTTCCTGGAACGGTACAGATCCAATTTAGAGTGGGAAACGAGTCGTGAGGACTTAATTACCACTGAGCAGAAAGCAGATGAAAGCGTTGGAGAATTTTACAAGAGGTGGAGTTGGAAGCTCTCCGAGATCATGGAGCCACTCTCCAAGGATAAACAGATGCGGATCTTCAAGTCCTGCTTAAGACCGTCCATCAGAACTCTCATCAGTCATCATTTCTTCCCAGATCTCCGGGCCATGGTCAATGCCGGCTCACAGTTCGAGAAGGATCTCAAGGAGAAGTTGGCTACTGCACAGCCATACAGATACCGATCAGCAGTTGCATTCAATCCCGCACCGGCCCCCGGTAAAGGGAAAGATACGTCTGTCAACTACATCTACCAGGGACAGCAGTCGGGTAACAGAAACCCAGTCCCGCAAAGCAACAACTCCACTCAGAAGCAGCCTGCCATACACTTCGACAAGTTGGACATGCCGCTGAGTAAGATGCTGGAAGGGTTAATCAAGGAAGGTCTCCTTAAACCCGTTGCAAACTATAAACCCAAGAATCCCGTAGTCAATACTGACAAAAGCAAGTACTGTGCCTTCTGTAGCGTTGTGAGAAAGAAATTCTGGTTCTTTTTATTTTTATGAGTCGCCACCTATATTATTTGATTGGAAACATAGAAAAACCATTTGAGAGATTTGAGTTCGGGGCTTAGGTTATGAAATGGGTAGGTTTAGAAGGCATCCATTTCACCCAATCCGGAGATCGGTCTTGCTAAAGAAAAGAGAGGTTTTTCAAAAGAAGAAATAAAAAACGAATTCAAATACTACAAATAAAGGTCCATTTGACGAGGTCAAACGGAATGTAGGATCGATTGCTTCGAGACCGTCTCCATGATTTGGAGAGGCTCTAGGCCGATCCTAGATTCTATGGACTTATACCACTCTAACAATCAATTAGAAGGAAGATTAGGAATTACCTTGCGTGAGGTGATTTGGGCAGAGTTTCGGCTCAAGTTTAGAGTCGACCCTTCACACGGACAGAGCTTCGCCTTGGTCCTTGGTTTGGAGATTGATGCTTGTTTATCAACAAGGTTGACAAACAAACTATGAGGTGAGTTTTAGGGTGATTTTGAAGGATTCTTTCAGGGAAAGAAAACGACAAAATGTGTGTGTGTTGTGTAAATTCGCGGTCCGGGACCTTCGACCTCTTGAGCCTTGGAAGTCACCAAGTATTTATAGAGGTTGGATATGAAGAAGTGGAGAGTTAAAACCCTATCAGATGGTTCTAGACCTCCTTTCCCATTGGTTGGTCGGAGAGATAAAGTTTTATCCCGAAAAGAGGTTGAAATCGACGAGGGAACCGTCGCCCGCAATTTGCGAGAGGAGATATCTCGCGCGAGACACGCCATCTCGCGGCGAGATATTGCTCTGTGGACAGCTTTTGTCCTTTTCTCGTTATCTCGTATGCAGCTTTAGTCCCAAACTAACGGTAGTTAGTCAAAACTTTAACGAAACATGATGAAGTGGTGGATTTCTTCTTCTTGACTCAAAACGAGACTTAGAGTGGTATAAGTATGATCCGATGTGTTCGTAATGGGGTGTCTACAGAGCCCCTCGGCGACAAGTCTTATGAAAGAAGTCATGTCGACGATAGAAAAGACATCATTCTCGAACATCGGGATGGTCGTGCCGCACGGCCGCCTACGTATCTCTATCGGAGAATCGACCATAACGTAGTTCGACTCCAAAACACGAAAAGGTTGCTTTAGGTATTTTGAAAAAATGTTTTTGAAAATCGAGGAGATTTTATTTTTGAAAAGGCAAATTCATACCGAGGAATCAAATCAAGACCCAATTCTGAATATACCCGTCTGTCCGAAGATTCGCCCGTCTGGGCTCCGAACTGCGGGAAATATGTTAGAAAACAAAGGCTTACTCCGTCCGGTCCTTCCGAGTCCCGTCGTTTTTGTGACGATTCGCCGTTCTGGGCTCCGAATCGGGCTTTTTGCTGTTGGGGATGACGATTCACCTGTTTGGGCGTTGAATCGGGCTTTTGGTTCGACGATCCACCTGTCTGGGCGTTGGACCGGTCTTTTCTGATGACGATCCACCTGTTTGGGTGTTGGACCGAGCTTTTCTGATGACGATCCACCTGTCAGGGCGTTAGACCGAGCTTTTTGATGACGATCCACCCGTGCGGGCGTTGGACCGAGCTTTTTGATGATGATCCACACATGCCGGGCGTTGACCGGGCTTTTTCTTTGATGATTCACCTTTCTGGGCTCTGAATCATGTGAATTGGGTTGATCTTTGGACCACTCGGTTCTCGGGCGACTGGTGCCGTACCGGGCGATTGTGCGCATGTCACTTTTGACTCATTCTGTGACTTGCGGTACCGGTTTTTCCACGTTTCCTTGCTAGTTTATCATTTCCAAGGGTAAATGTGTCAAAATTTTGATCTTTGACGTTGCGTAGACGCTTATTGTCGAGGACAATTTTGTCCTTTTCCAGAAGGTTTATCTCGCGGCAGGATAAGATATACCGCGCGAGATATGTACTGTCGGGGCATATAAACAGCAGCTCTAGCTCATTTTGAAAATATCCTTTTCAAAATTTCACTCCCTAGCTCGAGCCAAGGTCGCCTTTTCTGTGGTTTTTTCGCGGATTTGCTTGGAGATTCTCCCCTCTAATCCATTCTTAATTCCTCCTTCCTCCAAAATCCATGGCTCAAGAACAAGGAAATCCGATTTTGCGAAGCTATTTGCTAGGGAAAGATTATCCTCGCGATGATCTTACTTTTGATAGGAACGCGCATATCTCCACTGTCATTCGGGAGGGCTTGGTAAGAACTCTATCTTCACCTCTTGTTTCTTGTATTGCATTGATTTGAATCCCCTTTCCCTTGAATTCAAAATTCCCTCAATGGCCTTTGTTCATGTTTGTGCTTAGAACTAGGTTCCCCTTGCATGCTTTGATTTTGTGCATTTTCTTTGGATGTTTGTTGTTGCATCGTGTATGTATGAGCCTCCTACATATCATGGATTGTAGGAGAGGTTGATTCGGATCATGAATGGCATCCTTGGGCAAGCTTTTCTCGTACGCCCGCCAAGTGTTCGATGAAATGCCCCAATGAAAAATTTCTTCTATTTCATTGATTTCTTGACATGGAATAATTTCTAATGTTGCCCTCTCTGTTTTTCCTCTGTTTTGCCGTATAAGCCGATTAAGAACTGTCGAGGGAGTCCGAAGATGGCTAGGGCGGTTTGGGACAAGATCAAGGATCTTGACGGCGTCCGAGCTAGGGTGGCCCAAACGGGTTTGTTGACTTTCATTGACAACCTTCAGGGGATAAGGAGGACTCCCCAAGTTCTTCAGGCTATCCGGGAAAGGTGGTGGGACACTACCCACACGGTCCATTTGCGCTTCGGGGAAGCGACTATGACCCCGACTGACTTTCTGGCCATCACGGGACTAGAGTTCATTGGCGATCCCCTGCCGGCTTTCCGAATTTCAAGCCGCGGGTCCAGCGGCGTGGAGGCGCTTGATTGGTTTCGTCCCTAACAAGGTTAAGGGATTTGCCGCCGAGCCGACACCCTCCTGGCCGATTGATGATTATGCCGAGAAGCCGAATGCGCCACGGATCGACTGGTGAGGGGGGCCCTCTGGTACATCCTTTCTGAGACCATTTTTGCGAACCATTCCTCTACGGCTCATCTTTCGTTGTTACGTTTGTTGGTTGATCTGGATGAAGTGAGCGGCTATGACTGGGGCTCAGCGGGACTGGCCTTCTGCTACCACGCCATGGATGAGGCGTGTAGGCACACCAAGGATACTCTGTCGGGGTATTCTTATGCCTGGGAGGTATGCTCTTTGATTCTGTTTCGTTTTCTCGTCTCGTATGCTCTATCTCGTGTTTCCTACCGACCTGCTCGTTTTCTTTGTGCAGATATGGGGCTATACTGTCTTCGGGCTGTATAAGTTTGAGCTGGAGAGTCGGATCCCTGTGTTCCCAAATATCCGGAGGTGGAGCCACCCCAACCGGAGCGTTGATGAGGAGGAGGATCAGGATTTGACCCTGACGGTTGCGGAGGTACGGGCCATGCCGGACACCTTTGAGTACGAGAGACTGGGCCTGTATCCTTGGACTTTGTTAGAGCGGGAGGTGCATCGCGCTTGGGATGCTACCGGGATGCAGAGGATGCTGGCGTCTTTGGAGGGGGATACCATGTATCTTGGTGAGCGGGTCTTCCCACGCATGGCCGGGTAGCTCGCCATATAGCGTTCCGGCGGATCCGCCGAGGGCGATGTATCCCACCCACTCTATTCCGGAGGATGATTATGCTAGTCTTACGGGTAGGGGATGTGGCGACGGCTTGTGTCATCCCCGGGGCCTCTTATGCCGAAGTTCGCCTCGATTGATGGGTCCCCTCCTCGGTGGGGGATAGGCGATCACATGCTCGTGGCTCCACCTCTCGCTTCGCTTCAGGTTCATCGCCCCTAGCACTTCCTCTCAGCTACCGATTCTCCGCCTTTTGCCCCTGCACTACGGCCCTCCGAGCTACACGTATATGATGGGGAGCATGCCGATGATGGGGCACATCCCGTCTCCCGATCGGGTTCCCGAGGGTTACCGCCTCCCGGTGATGTCTCTTCGGTATGTTTCTTTTTGTCTTGTTTCTCGTATTCGTCCATATAAGTGTATATGTCCGACTCCATCCGAGCATCTTCTTTTCTTTG
This sequence comes from Adenophora triphylla var. japonica, assembly GCA_022495995.1. Lineage (NCBI taxonomy): Eukaryota > Viridiplantae > Streptophyta > Magnoliopsida > Asterales > Campanulaceae > Adenophora > Adenophora triphylla. The sequence goes on along the minus strand of JAFEMH010007425.1, from coordinate 2,221 downwards.
ATTGTCGTCACCATATCCGCGGCCGATTACAACCGTGGAGCGACCAAGATGGCCGGGTTGGATGGCTTTGGTGTCGGACCCGTCCGAGAGGCCGTTCCGTAAGGCTTCTGGCGGCCTCGACGATGGCCTCGGCTATGACCCCTACTTGCGGAGCCAAGAGGTCGAGGAGGGATGGCAGCCCCCGTGGCGGTGATGGCGGAGGTGCTGGCGGCTCGAGCGACTTGATGGCGTGATCCCCTCCCCTTTTTCTTTATCTGATTATCTGTACATATTGGCCGTGTGGGGCCTGCACAATTTTTTTCTTTCTTTTTCGGTACCCGTTAGGAACACATAGGTAGCACAAACAATGGTTTTTCTTAATCCCTAATCCTAGGTCTAATTAGTTAGTTAATTAACTTTCTCGACTTTCCATGTTTTCGGAAATGGAATGGCCGTTAGCCGCAATTTTGAGCCTCGAGTATGGTGTTTTATTGCATGTTATGAACCGTACACGCAGGTTTTTCGAGACTTGCTTTGTCAAGCCTGGGGCTAGATTGTTGTTTGAGTAGAACCGTCGTTGCTTTTGCCGTAGGGATATCTCCGCGCGAGATAAGGTGTGTCTCGCACGAGACACGCTACCCAGCAGTAAATCTCTTCCTTTTTCGAACAGGATTTTGACAGCTTTTCCCTATAAAATCACCCCGTAGTCCGGCGTATAACTCATTCTAGCCTTTCAAACTCTAGAGATATCCCGTTAGGGTGAAACTCTTGTCTTCTTCTTCAACCCCGCGATCCATGGCTTCCAAGGAGATTGCCCTAACGTCCATGATTGTCGATGATTTTTCTTTTGTCCTCCGAAGTGATTGCATCTTTCAAGCAAGCATCAAGGGATTTTGTAAGGTCGTTTCGCAACCGGTCTCGCAATAAGTATATCGTGAATTCGGATTTAGAATTCTTTTCACTTTGAAGAACCTCCAACCGGATTGGAAGTTATTGCATGGTGCTTTGCTCGATTTTGGGATCCCTCTATTCATCTTTTCAATTTTTCGTTGAATGAGATGGTGCCTATTGTGGAGGAATTCGCCATTATCTTGGATATGCCTTTGACCGGCGAGATTGTTGTTCCTAAGTATCATAGGAATCATTCGGAGGCTTTGAACGAATTGTTAGGATCCCCCTTGATACTTGCTATGGGTTGGTTCACCGCAAGTGGGTTGATTGCTCTTCTTTTCCGGACGCTTCGCCGGTGATTCCGATGATGACGCTTTTCATGTCCATAAGCGGAACTTTCTCGGCTCTTTCTCTTTCGGAGATGTTTTGTTTACGTGCGGGGACGGCAGTCGATTCCCAACCGGTGGAAGTTGTTCGTGCTAGGAAACGTTCTAGGAACATTATTCCGCTAATTCTTGGGTGAGACCCTTCATGGTCACGATGAGATGTATAGATCGGCGTCATGACTCAAGGGAGTCCCCTTCTGTTGACTATTTGGCTTAGGGAGCATCTCAAGTTGATAGGTCCCCGTTGGAATATTCTCCTTTTACATATCATACGCGAAAGTTGTTGATCAAAGATCTTTCGGCGGATGAATGGGGTGAGTTGATTGCGAAGACCTAAACCGCCGATATTCTCTCGGTGTCCACCTTATTGGAGGTTGAACAAGTATGTTGCCAATACCAAGGGTTTTGACGGTGGTTGTTCTTCCGGTTTGCGAGATTCACTCCTTTTACTTTCCCAAGCGGGTGCTCCATCGGTTTGGTCAGTGAGCAGACACTTATCTTTTCGAAGGAGCTTCTCGTGAAGTGTCTTATATTGGTGGAGAGTTTACGCAGGTGCTAGCTCAAGCATGGGGTAAAGGAACTAATCGGGACCGTTGGTCGAACCTTCGGACTTTTAATGCAAGCATCTTCCTGTCTCGACAAATATTTGGGTGGTTCCTCCATACAAGTCATCCTAGTGCAGAGAAGATTGATGATTTGCGGCTTTTACCGCTAAGAGATTCTTTTGTAGCTAGCAAGATCTTTGCGAAGGAGCGAGGTTCGCCCGATCCTGCTAATGTGCGAACTGATCCAACTCAGGATTTTCTTGATGGAGATTGAGTACGAGAGGGCAAGGGAATGCACAGCAAGACGCAAGCTTTGGATAGGCCTCATGTCTTCAAGAGATTGTCGAAATCTGTCTTTGATCGTCTCGACTGCTTTTTGACCGTCTCGAGGGATGTTACGCTTTGAGAGGCTCAAAGCGC
>JAFEMH010007424.1:0-90452 GCA_022495995.1 Adenophora triphylla var. japonica | reverse complement strand
TGAGTTCGTAATCTTCTCGGCGTGGGAGGCCATCGATGACTCGAGAGACTCAAATTCAAAGCTAATGGACTCAGGATGAGTTTTTCGACACTAGACTCTAGGACTCGAGGGGTCGACCAAGTCAGCTCGACCATGTCCTTTTACTGGCAAATGGTCCGAGAAGGTGTCTGCTTATCGAGCGGCGACGAGCTGGAGTAGGAGACGGGCTTCAAGTGGCTTTATGTCACCGTTCCCGATCATTGCTATCACAGAGTTATCGAAACAAAATCGATTAGATCTCGGCATCTCGATTTCTTCTTTCAAGAAAGGAAGTGGAGCAGAAAATGGCTCGTCCCAAGCATCGTCTCGGCTGAGTCTTTCGCTTTTGCCTTGGGCATTACTAGCTCGAATGCACTCGCCCCGCTACAGGGTGAGTGTCGATGAGAGTTTTTCTAGTTCTTCTCGCCAAAGAGTGGCTTTCCCGAACCAAAATTCGCTGCTGGTCAGCGGTGGTCACGGATCCCAACAGGCCAGTGTGTCGAGAAATGCTCTTTCTGACGGGATTTCGTTTCGAGGCCTCCGAATCTTGCCGGTTTTCGCCGGAGCTCGCCCACGGTTGTCGACCGCCCCGTTTGGCGCCGATCGCCCTCGTTCTCCCTTCCCGGATCTTCTTCCAAGCTCACGGCCTTCTTCTGTGAAGGGCACTGGGTCACGTCGAAGATGTAAGGACGAACACCTGGAGATTGCGTGCAAGCCTCTTTCGTTATCCGGCGGAGCGTTTTCGTGCAGCTCGCTTGTCCTCCGTAACGTGTTCTGAGCAGTAGGAGAGTATCCTGTGCCGCGCAGGGTAGCCTCTGCCTCAGACATCATGATCCGTTGAGCGCTCTCACGGCGTTTCCCAAATCGAGCCTCGGATGTAGTTCATGTGCTTCATCATTTTCATCTGGGAAAGGATCAACCCAAATCAAAGGCAGGTCTACGCGTGCATACCCGGGTCTTTGGGCTTTCGATGGTGAACCCTGTTAGCATCATGCCATCATCGTCGGGTTTGATCTCTAAGACCGGGACGCCATTTGTTTCGGTCCTTTCGTTGACTACGCTATCACCGTAGATGATGGTAAGATTCGTTCCTTAATGAACTTTACGCATTGATGGAGAGTGGATGCCACTCCATTGATCTGGCGTAGCCAAGGGCGTCCCAAAATGGCAGTGAATGTGATCGGGATGTCGATGACTTGGAAACTGTCGTACCATTTGTTTTCCAAACCACAGGTTCAAGAGGCTATTCCCAAGACTGGGCGGGATGTTGAGTCGTATGCCTTGATTGCCTGAGTCGAGCGGCTTTAGATCAAGGCTGCTTTGATCCCTAGCAAATCCATCATTTTGGCAGGAAGGACGTTCATGGATGATCCCCCATCTATCAACACCCGTGGGAGACAGACGCTCGTCCAATTGAACTGTTATGTAGAGAGTGCCTCGTTGTGGTCACCCCCAAATTTTTTGAAGGTCGAGCTCAAGTGAAAGTGATGATATTGCCGTAATCGACGCGCTAATCATCCGAACCGTGCCATCGTGTCACCGTGACAGGGAACCATGGTCCGGGCCAGCTTTCTTCCAACTTGAGCTTGTGCAGGCAAGATGAAGTGAGTAAGGACCAGAGCGAGATGTTAGCCCGAGTGCGCTTGAGCCGTGTCAAGACATTGTGATCTTCAACCTGGGGTCCAAGATTTCACTTTCGTGATGTGTGGCCCCTTCAGTTCGTGTGGCTCCAGTAATGGCTGGCCTGTCTCTGTCCAGGAGGATTCAATCGGGATTCGGCCCGAACGTGTCGAACATTCACTTCTCGGACTTATGGTTTTGCCTTGTCTCTCCTATTTCTCAGAAGGGAGGAGCCCTGATCAGCGTAAGGGTCGTACCGGCGCATTTCAATTCGCTCACCGTCATAGCCTTTTACCGAAGCATCAATAATGGCTTTGAGATCTTCCCAAGACAAAAGGGCCGGATTATCTCGACCTTCTGGCCTTCGGTGGCGGTGTGCGGCTCATTCCACTGATCATGGAGCGTGACATTGCTACGGCCTTGTGCAGAGCTAGGCTCACGGGAGTAGACGACATAGTAGGCCAAATCTCCCCGAGGGTTCTCCAAGGGTTCCGACTGTGGATCACCGGATTCGTACCTCTTTTTCAGTTTTTGTTGAGAAGATAGCTTGGCCGAGGACGGCCCTCGTTCATTGCATCCTCGAATTCCATTTCCGTGACATGCTAATCGCACCGCACGTCCCACCAGATTTGTTCGTTGTTCGGCGGCAGGTATTGTGACTTCGCGAGGCTGGGATGGGCAAGCTTTCCTCCGGAAGGTTCTGTGGTCCTTACGTCATAATCGCATGGCCTGCATTTAGGTAACAAAGCTGACTTCTCGGGAGACAATGAGAGATGTTAGAGGTCGGTAGGAGTGCTCATGACTCGGGAAGCCCCAGTAATCAAGTGGCTAATGTCTGCGTAGCGGTGCATGGCACCTTCGATCCAGCTCGTCGTTCACCTTGACGTTTCTCAATAGCCATGAGGACCCGCCAAACTTCTTCCAATGTTGGGAAATTTCTTGGGGGTAAGGTCCCGTTTTCATCGTCATGGTCCACCGATTTGGCCACGGGAATCACCTGACCGTCCCGGTGACGCAGCCGGGAAGGAGGTATGACCTTGGTTGCTTCGACACTCGGGAGACGGGGTTCCTGCACTCTCGACCACTGCTAGGGCCGGAGTGGGGCGACGCCCGGAAAAGGTTTAGACACGTGAAACTGGCCTAATCAGATAAAAGCGGGGGAAAGCTCACGTGGCATGCGGTTTCCGTTTCTTTTATTTTCTCGATTATTTTTTTCTGTTGTTTTAATTTACTTAAAACATGTTTTCTCGTAATCCTGGGGCAGGTTCGAAAAGATCGCTCTTCTTTTTCGCAACTATGCTAGATCCCGGGTCAGAGACCATCTCGTGCGCCTATAAGCCCCTCGTTTTGCACCAGTAGCTCGACATCCCAAAGTGGACACCCAGCGAGGGTCCTATAGCGCAAGCGGTTTCCACCTACCTAAAAGAAAAATCGAACCTACGGACCGAGCCTGCCATGTTCATTTTGACGCGTTAGCCACGTGAATAGTGAACCGAGTCACGCACCGAGTCAAGATCGTGTCAAGAGTTCCTGGGTGGTGATGATCTTCTGTCAACCTTGCTTGCGCAAGGGATCCGTGACGTTAAAGGCCGCCGGGTCACATTGGGCGCGGCCGACGTATGACAAAGGCGCGCGCCACGCTACGCGTGAGTAATGATTTATATCCCGGATCTCGAACATCGTCTCGGGCGTAGCTTCGGTAATCAAGATCAGTCAAGATTTTAGCATGACCTTTTCATCGTCATTGCTTGCGCAAGGGATCTTCAGTTCCGCGCCCTGGGACTCCGAAAATGGCCTGCACGGGTATATGTATCTAAAGTCAGCTTATGATACCTGACCGGTAAAAACCAACCGGAACCGGGACAAGAGCGTGACTCCAAGACTCAAACGTGCGGTTGACGCGCCTGCTAGGATGGGATGGAGGCTTTGGAATGATCCCGTGCGCGCGTCCGAAGAGGCCTAGGAAGACCAAACGCGACTGGCAACCGAGACCACTCCTGGTTGAGGGTTGCTTAGTGTGCGGTGTATCCGAGAGCAAAGAAGCCACAAGGTCAACAAGTGCGGTGTTACTTGAAAGCGAGGCGGAATGAAAGTCAGTAGAATGCAGTGTAGCAGGCGGCGGTGCGCGTAGGCTGTGAAAGGCATGGTCTCTAAAATTCTTTTTCCGAGTAAAACGAAGTTTTTGAAGAATTTTAAATGTACGCACGAGATGTATATTGATGCATTTTTTTTATTTTATTTTTTTATTTTTTTTTGTAAAATAAAAAAGTAAAGCACGCGCACACACACATAACAGTTAAAGGAAGGGGTAAAATGAAAGTTTGACCCTCATCATCGTTTAAAAATCTTTTGTTTTGTTTAAAAGATTTTAAAACAAAACGTCCCCGGCCAGTCGCCAAGAAATAGCCCGGATCCGAGCGGCGCGCGTTCGCGCCCGGCATCGGCATTTTGTCCCCGCCTCGCGGCGGTTACGTTTCGTTTCGTTGGAGCGTCTCGCCGTTTGTTTTCGCATTTGTAGAGTCGCCACGCCGTTTTTATTAAGCCCCAGAAACATTGAAAAAGGGCATCGGTTTAAAGATAATTTTAAAGCTGTTTTTGTGTGATGAGATTTTGAGTTCGGAGGTCGGATGACTCCTCGGGAAGAGAATATTAGAATATTAGAGCTCACCCGAGTAGCCTCGTAAGACAGAGTCTTTCGGATACCCTAATATCCTTTAAATGTTGTGTGTTTGTGTGTGCTTTTAAAAATGCATCTTGTATCGGATGTCTACATTGTATGCTATGTATGGAAATGTATTGAAATAGTAATGGAAGGAAGCCTTACCAATGTTGGTTCGTGTCTGTCTTCCAGGGGAGTAGTGTTTGAGGTCGGAGTAGCGTTCGGTATGGATCGGGATTGCTTCGGGAGGGACCGGTTGTCTGCGGACGAGTTTCGGCGTGAGTTGAGGTTGTAGGCTGCGTTCGGGCGGAAGGTTCGGCGTGCGTGGGGATCGTCGGGATCACTCGAGCGAGAGGTTCGGTGTGCGTTGTGGTGGCGGAGTCACTCGGGCGAGTTTCGGCGTGGTTTGGGATCGCCGGTTTGACTCGGAAAGAGCCGGGACACCGTGGAAAGACAGGAGCAAGGCCTCGGAGTACCACGAGGGGCCTCGAGTACCTCGAGAGTGCCTCGGGGCGGCGCGGGAGCGTCTCGGGAGCGCTCGGGAGGCCGGAGCACCACGAGGGGGCTCGGAAGGCCTCGGAAGGATCAGAAAGGGGCGGGAATGCCTCGGAAGGACTTAGAGGGGAAGCCGAAGGCCTAGGGAGAAAGAGAGAAGTGGGAGGTGTGTGAAAATGAGGAGGGGGAGCCCTCTATTTATAGTGCCGGATTTCAGGTGCAAAGAGGTCGTACGGACCTCCACAGTAATCAGACTTTTGGTTTTCCTCGATTTGAGGAATGCGTGATGATGGTGAATATTTGCAATTATGGTGTCCCCGAGCAATAAGGTCCGTACGGACCATCTTGCATGCAAAGAGGTCCGTACGGACCAACTAAGCATGTGGGTAATCATTTCTTAGGGATTTGAGGGAATATTGTGGACTTTAAGGAGATTCGGTAATTATGACAACAAAGAGGTCCGTACGGACCAATATTGCTTTCCCAATTTCTTGAAAATTCCCGAAAGGTCCTTTTGTCCCTTTTTATCCCGGAAGGCTCCTCCACTTGGTTTGGTTGGGGGTTTAGGGTTTGAGTGAGAGGGGTCGTCGAGGCTTGTGTTGATGAGTCTGCGGTGTTTCCGTGTGTTTGAAAGGGGTGATCAGTTGGGGTACTTACAATAATCTCTTTAGAAAAGGGACACCTTTGAACCCTATATCTCCGATTATCACTTAAGATGAGTATGAAGCATCTATACGAGCTCAATCATCTTAAAGTGTAGGATTGATGGGCTAAGGACCCTCCTTTTCTATAGAACCTCATCTTTGACTACGAAGAGAGTCATTCTCTCGATCACGCAAGACCCAAGGTCCAAAAAATGCGATGATCACAAGTCCAAGATGAGGACGGGATCATAATCCCGAATACATAAAATCCAAGAAATCCCGAGCGACAACCAACAAATGGTTTGTACGTCTGGAAGACGACTTGGGACATTCCCTCCTCCCTATTTTCAAACACATGCACACAAGAAAGCACGCAAGCAAGCACGCAAGCAAGCACGATTAATGGGATCTTGGGAGACTTGCTCCGGCAAAGCACCTTGGGTGAACGACGATCCGTTCTTCCCAAGGGGTAACTTAACCTCCGAACCCATAAAAATCCTTTTTTCAAAGTTTTGAGGAAATCAAAATGGCGTGGCGACTCCGTTTTTTCAAATTAAACCGGATGTCTTCAAACTCGCGTGAATCCAACAAACACAAAAATTTGGGCCCACATTCACAATAGGTTCAGAACATGGATTTCCAGGCATGTTAGGAAGTATTGACTGCATGCACTGGGAATGGAAAAATTGTCCTTCCGCCTGGAGAGGACAATATCAAGGTCATAGTGGAAAAGCGCCCCTGGTTTTAGAAGCCGTTGCCGCACATGATTTATGGATTTGGCATTATTTCTTTGGTATTCCAGGCTCATTGAATGATATCAATGTCTTGCACCGATCTTCGGTGTTTGATGATCTTTTAAATGGTGTGGCGATGCATGATAGCTTCCAAGTAAATGGCAATCAATACAACAAAGGATATTATCTCACTGATGGCATCTATCCACAATGGACTAAATTCATCAATTCAATTCCCCTCCCACGAGAGAAAAACACAAATTATTTGCAAAATGACAAGAGGCATGCATAAACGACGTAGAGCGTGTCTTCGGGGTGCTTCAAGCTCGATTTGCAATACTTCGTAAACCGTCACTTGCCTGTAGTGAGGTAGTTCTTGGTAAGATAATGACAACTTGCATTATATTGCATATCTAATATGATTGTTGAAGATGAACGAGATCGATATAGAAACTATGACGATGCAAGTGAGTTCTGGCGGACAAACCCAAAAATAAGGGAAGGGAAAAAAGTCCACTCGAATTGATCAAATTGATCAAGATGATACTTTCACGTATTTTGATATATGATTTTGTATATGAATGATTGGCACTAGCCTTTGTTTATACATTTTAGATGACGGTGGATGACACAAGTATGTAGCTTTCGGAGCCTTTCATGCCTGATGATGCGTACCTGTTCAGACCTCAAGCGTTTGATATGGACCCCAAACTAAATCATTCAACATTCAAAGGAAAAGACTTTCTATGAGGATGATGATGATGTGGTCGAATCTCTAGGTGCACAGCGATGAACATATTATGAAAAGAGTAATCTCTCTCTCTTTCCCTCCCCCTTTTATGCAAAGAAAGTCATGGTGTGAAAAAAAGAAGATGAATCTATATATATTTATCTGAGTTGTGCAACCACTACTACATTTAAAGTCTAATGCAACGCCTAAATTTGTTGCCATAGAGGCCAATCCTTGTTGCATTAGTTCTAATGCAACGTCAGAAGGACCCTCGTATTACGTCAGTGGCATCAGGTCTAATGCAACTAAGAACTAATCTAATACAATGACATTTTCTTTGTGTTGCATTAGAGTGACATCTAATGCAACGGACCATTTGGTGAAATAATGCAATGGTAATTCTCTAATGTAATGATAATGATATATAATGCAATGACTCGTTAGATGAAATAAAGCAACGGTTCTTTTCTAATGCAACGACTTGTTAGGTGAAATAAAGCACCAGTCCTTTTCTAATGCAACACTTATAAAATGATAAGCATACGATCTGGCAGCAACTACATAATAATAATAATAATAATAATAATAATAATAATAATAATAATAATAATAATAATAATAATAATAATAATAATAATAATAATAATAATAATAATAATAATAATAATAATAATAATAATAATAATAATAATAATAATAATAATAATAATAATAATAATAATAATAATAATAATATTATTATTATTATTATTATTATTATTATTATTATGTATGTAATATGTATGTATTATTATTATTATTATTATTATTATTATTATTATTATTATACTGTTAAATAAATCAATAGATAATAAAACCATAATATTGACAATAAAAAAAAGGGTTTCAATTAACATAAAAGGTAACATGCATTGACAAGATTCGTGCCCAAAAGACACATAGTAAGTAACATAAATTTCGTGCCCTAACGACACATTACAAAAGACACATGAACTGTTGTGCCCAAAAGATCATAGTCTTCTATCATAACAACTATAGCTTAACTACAACCCATTAAATGATGCAAAACAAAAAATAGCCTCCACCATGTTGGATGTTATAATTTTGTTGCTAAGACAGCTGATCAACATGTACCTACATGTTAAAACAAAATTGATTAGAATAGAAAATATCTTCGGCACAGCACACATGAAGAAGCAAGTGTTGTCAACTCAATTAAAATTGACAACATTTATAACAAAGTCATTGAACAGAAACATACACACATTTGCAACAAGCATGTCATGCTCAAGGGTCATTCAAGATTCATTCCAAAGAAACTATCTCTTTTTCGGTCAAAGGAGATCAACTCAGAGAGAAGGGAGTAAAATACTCACTCTGTCCCATTTTTTTCCTTCAAATTTTCTCTTGATAATTTTGGAATGGAGGGAGTACCCACAGTTTCCCAGCAAAGAAAATGTTTAACATGCTCAAGTTTAGACCAAAAGATAGACAAAACAACGAAGGTCCTGCGAGTGATGAATAATAGCGAGAGACTAGGCATGCAAATAGTCAATCTCATAGAAGAATCTTTGGTCACACCAACTCTCGGGGTTCATTTCACACCCTAGAGGTTAAGCACAAAGACATTTATTTACAACTCTTCTTGTTAAGGAAGGATTTAAATTTACCACATTTTTCTCTCGTTTATCATTTATATTTTCTACTTTGGGAAGCGACATTGAAGCTTTTTGAGAGAAAGGAAACAACCTGTCATATAGAGTACCAAACTCGAGTTTTAAGGTAACATTATTATTGGATCTATAAGATTAAGTATGGAAATTTATATAAACACATCACCTGTTGGTCCCCTTGTTGGAGTTTTTCAGTGTCATCCTCAAACTGAATAACGCCTTCAACCTAACGCAAGGAAATTTCACATAAATACCACACCCAGCAGCTGATGACTCTAAAATATCTAGTCTGACAAGATAAATCACAAGGATGAAAAACACAAAAAGATCTACACGATCAATAGATCCCCTCATTCTATCTTCATAAATCATTCTTGATGCTATTTTCTCGGCTGCTTGACAAAATCTTTTTATGAGCCACAAAGATATACACGTAAAATGACCGGAGGGTAAAAAGGACAGCTGGAAGGATATAGAGCCGCTTTGTTTGAAGCTCTAGAAGAAAGGGAAGAAAACAAACTATGACCTAGGACCAAGAATATTAAGAAAACAACAACTCCGACAAGTATGGACCGAGAATCTCTATGCAAATAAACAAATGACATCTCAAAAATAGATTTGTACCTTATGAGGGGGAATTCCCAGCAATGTGCCCAACTCATCAAAGATGTTCCAAATATTAAATTAAGGATAAAAATGAGTAACATATCAGTAGATATATAACAGCATAACTACATGGAAGAAAAAGAAAATCAACAAGGAAAGCCAATGCAAATGCATCAGATGAGAATAAACTCTTTGTCTCTCCTACCATATATTAATATACGGTTGCTTGCACACGAAGATTATGCTCAATCATAGCTCGAGTCAAGCAGTAAAATTATCGGGTAGAAGAGCTTTGTTAAAGGTAGAAAAATATTACGAGTCAAACGACATAATCCATAGAAGCAAGTGCGGTATAAAAACTAAAAATGGTGTTCCTTGAAAAAGAAAAAATAAATTAGACTGAAGTGATTTTAATTCTTGACAAATGCATCAATTTCGAGTTTCTTCAAGATCCTCTCAAGATACACCTGCGAAGTAGTAAGTTAAAATCCATAAGGACAATATGATTTGGAGGACATCTGAAATTAAGTAAAACCACCATATCAGACGGCATGTTGATGTGAATGGGTACACAAAAAGTTTCAAGAAAAGGAGTAAAGGTTACTGTTTCATGGAAGGCCAACTAATTCACCAAAATCTTGAAAGGTTCGGCTATTGATATTAAATAAAGATATCTTGAAAAAGAATAATATGAAGACAATTTTGGAGCTATTAGATGTACTTATGCTCATGTATATGTAACACAGACATGAGTATAAAGTGTGTGTGTGTGTGTACTCATACATTAATCGATATATGTACAGAGTGTGTGTGTGTGTGTATACTCATATCTAGGCTTTGATCAGAAGGTATAAATCAAAGTAAGAACTTAGTGGTTGAGAGAGCGAGAGAGAGAGAGTACCTTTCACAAAATTGGATAAATCTTCAACTTAGAGCACCGTTCATCTTGAGAAAGAAAGAAAAAAGGAGAATGGAGAAAGAAAATAAATCCAATCATTAACAAAGATCCCATAGCTACACCCATAAACTCCAATTGACATTGTCGACAAGAAGTAGAGTTTCTGTGTCGAATATATCACATATATCCATTTTCTTATTTAAACTAAAATGACATTCATCAAAGTGGCATCTTTACAAAGAGTTAACACCATGGTGCATGTTCTAATGTATTCCTTAAAGAAGTATAGATGCTCAAACTCCACATGTTTTTGTAAAAGACTGTTCTCCAAATATAGGAACCTTCTGGAAGTGTTGACCTCTACCTTCTGCAGGAATTAACTTATTGCATACAACATTTTGAAACTATACACATTTGCAAATACTAAAATTATCGAGGTGACATCAATAAACGGTTTTGACTTTGGAGATCTATCTTCGTGGAATAACGGCAAATTCATTCGTTCCATACTAAATTCAACACCGAAATTTCTACGATTCAAGGTGTTGAGAGAAACCAACCAAAAAGATGGGAGCAAAGCACTAAAGTGTTCATGCTAGAAATGGCCGCATATTCATTAATAGGCTGACCCTCTCTTGGATTTCTAATGGTATCCAACTGAGCAACATAAATGATCATACGATTCCACAAAAGAATTTATAAGCATACATGATAAGAGATTAGGCAGCAACAACTTCATCGTTGAAAATTTGGGACCTCCAGGGAAGATTGCCAAACAACAGCTTCATCGTATTGCATTCAATTGATGCCTCGCTAGTGTTGTTTCTCGGTTTATAGCTAGCAAAGTTTTATAAATACTATACCCAAATCTGATCGACAATTGCCGGCTGATCACTCTAAATAACTTAGCGACTCCCTGGTACCACAACAAGACTACTACCTTATCAACTATTTAAAATCAATTTGATCATTTGTCAACATAAACTTGCTTTTATAAAATGAAGAATTTCAGCGACATCTAGAAAATAGTAAACAGAAACACACTAAAAAGAGAAACAAATTCTTGAACTCAGAGTTGGTAAACAAATTAGAAGACCAACCCAAATTTCAGCAATAACCTAGAAGAACAGATTAAGCAAGAATTCACACTATAAGAAACCCAAAATCTACAGCAAGATAGAAGAAACTTATGAACACTGAAAACGGTAAATGAATCCAGAGAAGAACAAAACCAACAAAAACCAAAGAACCCACAAAGAATCGAAAATCCCAAGAACCAATAAATTGAAAAATCAAATACCTTGTTGATGAAGTGTTGCCCAAACATGATAATTTTGTAGAAATCAACCTACGAAGGCCAGAGAGGAGTTCGTTGATGTCCAAACTTGATAATTTTGTAGTTGCGAGCTATTAGAGAGAGCGAGAGAGTCACCTTGGAATAGCAAGAATCGGCGTCGGGACAGAATGGTCGCTGGAGGAAGAATCGGCGCTAGAGGAGGAGGAAGAATCGTCGGCGCCGGAGGAAGAGGAAGAGGAAGAGAAATGAGAGTAAATTAGAGAGGAAAAGAAAAGGGTTTCTAGATTATAGTCTCGTAGAATGAGAAAGGAGGAAAGGAAAGGGTTTCTAGATTACAGACCCTTTGAATTTTCCCATAAAAAAAAGAGGGAAATTAAATTTAATAGCCCTCCATATTGCATTAGAAGGATATAATGCAACGCCAAGTAACTTATGAAGAGAATCTTTTAAAAAAGTTAAGTATTATTTCTTTCAAAATTCATAACTTTTTTTTATATACTTTTTGCAAAAAATATATGTAGTAAAAAAAAAGTCTAAAATAGTCTTCTTTATCCAAAAAAAAATTGAAAAAAAAACTTAATATACAGTATAGAACTTAACAGACACTGTTAAAAAGTTAACTATTTTTTTCAAAAAACTGTTAAAAAGTTAACTTTTTTATTCAAAAAATGTTAGAAGTAAATGCTATTGGTGGTAGTGGTAGTGGTGGTAGCGGTAGTGGTAGTAGTGGTAATAGTGGTGGTAGTAGTAATAGTAGTAGCAGTAGTAGTGGTGGTAGTAGTAGTGGTGGTAGTGATAGTGGTAGTAGTGGTAGTAGTAGCGGTAGTAGCGGTAGTAGTTGTGGTAGTGGTAGTAGTGGTGGTAGTAGTAGTGGTGGTAGTGGTAGTAGTGGTAGTAGTGGTGGTAGTGGTGGTGGTAGTGGTGGTAGTAGTGGTAGTGGTAGTAGTAGTAGTAGTGGTAGTAGAGGTGATAGTGGTAGTAGTGGTAGTAGTGGTGGTAGTGGTAGTAGTGGTGGTGGTAGTAGTAGTAGTGGTGGTAGTAGTAGTGGTGGTAGTGGTGGTAGTGGTGGTGGTGGTGGTATTGGTGGTAGTAGCGGTAGTGGTAGGAGTGGTAGTAGTAGTAGTGGTAGTAGTAGTAGTGGTGGTAGTGGTAGTAGTGGTAGTGGTAGTAGTGGTGGTAGTGGTAGTGGTAGTAGTGGTGGTGGTAGTGGTAGTAGTGGTGGTAGTAGTGGTGGTGGTAGTAGTAGTAGTGGTGGTAGTAGTAGTAGTAGTGGTAGTAGTAGTAGTGGTGGTAGTGGTAGTAGTGGTAGTGATTGTAGTGGTGGTAGTGGTTTTAGTGGTGGTAGTAGTAGTGGTGATAGTGGTAGTGGTGGTATTGAAGGCGTTGCATTAGTAATATAACAATTGCATTAGAAGGATATAATGCAACGCGAAGTAACTTAATGCAAGGGTGTTATTGAAGGCGTTGCATTAGTAATATAGCTATTGCATTAGAAAGGATTTATGCAACGCCAAGTAACTTAATGCAAGGGCTTTATTGATGGCATTGCATTAGAAGAATCTAATGTAATGCCTTGAAACCTAAGGCAACGCAGAAGCCATAGCTGTTGTAATAGCTCAAATAAACCGTTGCATTAATGAAATAATGCAACGCCATTCTAAAGCATTGTTGCATTTGATGTGTTACATTTGTTCGAAAATGTAGTAGTGAACATTGCATCTTATTAGGCCTCTGAACTTGCTGAAGAAATGGAAGAAACATCTCCCTCATCTTCATCTCTTTCCTTCAGCGCAGTGGTTGCGGAGTGTGAAGCCCTTGCCACATCAACTAGGGAAAAGCTCTCCAACATACTTTTTAAACACCTTCCTGAGAGAAATTTCAATAAATCAGATGATCTTCTCAAATTTTGATTCAAAAGTTCAATCAGGCCCGGCTATTACACGGCAAATTCGGCTCCACCGCACAGGGCCCCAAATCTGAGAGGGCCCCCATTTTAGATTGGCCCATTAGGTATATATCTTCCATAAAAATAAAAAAAATAAAAAATAACAAACGTAATTGAGGCGAGGAGGAGATGACGGCGAAATCAAGCGAAAAACTCTTTTATAAATTCAATTGAAAGAGAAAAAGGGAAGAAATACCTATAAATTTTCCATCCACCTGACGCCATACGTTCCGACGCCCGGACGCCGTCGCCGCTTTGGTTTCACTATTTCTGCAAATGCCGGAGTCTACTTCATCTTCGATTCTTCATCCAACCAAGGTATTTTCGGTTTTGGGGATCTCGCCTCTTGGTGTTTGATTGTGTCTGTTATATTTGTGATTTGGGATTTGGATTTGCCGATTTGGGAATAATTGTAGAGAGAGAAAGAGAAACTGAGATGGAAAGAGTAAAAGAGAAACATAGAAGTGAGATTTGAGAAAGAAAGAGTGGGGGTCCTGGTTAATGGTCATGGTTGTTTGTTTATTAATTGAATAAGTGTTTTGACTGTTTATTGTTTAAATTTGTCTAAGGTCCCGACGTCTCGTTCCTGTTGACTCACTGTTGTTGTGTTGTTGAATATTGATAAAATAATATAACTTTATTTAATTAGATTTTAGATTTTTTTTAGATAAAAAAAAATGGAACTTTCATCTTGATTTAATTATTAATATCAATTTTTGTTTGCTGAATTGTTGTTGTTTCTTTTGTTAGAATACTCGAGAACATAAGAATAGAAGGAAGAAACGGAAGAACGTTTTCTTTATGTTTATTTACTTGAAAGACTTATACGATACAATACAACCGAAGGCTATTTTTACAAAAAAAACCTAGACATGAGGCTAGTTGAATCCTTGATAAATTTCTCTCAACTTTAGTCAATAACAATGGCTGGCCGGAAGGTGGAAGACCGAGGGCTAGAATCAACGGTGGGCTGTGGAAGGTGGAAGACCAAGGGTTGGATACACTTTCGCTAATACCCCCTCAAGCTAGACGGCCGTAAGGTAAGACGAAGCTTGATAGAGAGAACATGAAACCGAGGTGTGGCCAGCCCTTTTGTGTATATATCCAGTGAAGTTTCCGCTTTGGTGGTGGCGAGGGCCCGGTTTACACCCTCACTACTTGACCGTCGGAGGTACGGAGATGTAGTTTGCTTGGAATTCTGAGATAGTAATCGATTGATGTTGAGCAATAGCCGAAGGTAGAGATGATCATGACAATGGCCGTGTATTGCCGCTCCTTCGGGGGATATAGTATGTATGAATATTCATATGAGTGTTCCTCATTAATATTGCTAGAAGATAAGCCCAAAGAAAATGAGACATTATTGTTGCGAGTGGAGAGTTCGGTTGCTCAACAGGAGAGTCTACGGGAGAGGTTAATGCCGCATAATCAATGCAGTTCGAACAAAATGGTTTATTTGCTTGAATGGGCAAGGGGCCAAACGAGCCAATAGAGGTGAGTCCAAAAGGGTAAGCCTGGCTAGGGTCTCTTCTTTGAAGAAAGTGGGGCAGGGTGGAGTGGATTTGTGGACTCACAAGTAGGCACACCACTAGATGAGTGGGCTAGAGATGATGCCCGACGGGAGTTGAGCCGAGTAGGCTTGGACCGAAAGCAAGTATGGGGCTGCAAGATCGAAAGCAATTGAGCTAGATGCACAGTTAGGCTGCAAAGTTGGAGCAACAGTAGGTAGCGGAGATTGCAACGTCGGCAAAATGTAAGAAACTACTTACGGGTAAGGAAGAAGCGAGGTTGAGACACGTACGGCGGGGCCACGAGAGCCGGATAACGAGATATCCGATTCTTTGTAGGGAGAGGGCCGGATTCATGGCGAGTCCTAGAGAGTTACCGGGCCGGTAGGGTAATGGTCCAATAAGATCATCTTTGGACAGCCCAAAAGAGGAAGGGGAAGCCTTAGTTGGGGCAATTCCGGCAGCAGAAGCAACAGGTGGAGAAGCCAGAACTGCATCAGGCGGCGCAGGAGCAGCAATAGGGGGTGGAAGTGCTCTCGGAGTAGCAGGAGCTGATTTGGAAGCGGAAGAAGAAGAATCTTTAGCAGCTTGCGCCTTAGCTATCAGAATATCCTCTTCAGTCTCCGCCATCAACCCGATTGGAGCCCCAATCGGAGCAGTCTCACCTTCAAGGGACAAAGTGAATGAACCAAGCATTTTTGTTTTTGGTGAAGGCAAACTTAGCACAGGCGTTTGAATACTTGCTGCACTAAGGCGAAATTTGATTCAAATTGGGAACCCGAATTTGAGAAAACATTGCTTTAGCTCTTATCGGATGCCTTAAAAGAGATGATTTCCTACACTGTTTTTCCTCATCAATAAGAAAATCGAAAAGAAAATCTAACGAGATTTGTGGTTTTCGAAAATAATAGTATTTGACAAATTTTTCGTATAATGGATCTAGACCATCAACGAGAAAATCCATAAGCTCAATTTAGGATATTGAATATCCGGCCCTATCAAGAGCAAAAGAAATCAATTTTGCTTCAGAAAAATAATTTTTCAAAGATTGAGAGGAAAGTTTTCGAAGACAAGAGAGTTGGTCGAGAAAATCTTCAATATACCAATTCGATTTTTCAAAGAGAAGGGAAGGAGTTGACTCATTAACATCAGTTAATGGTTCTTCTTTGGCGGAAGAACTGTCGTTTGAATTTAAAAATTCATTTTGTTCCGGATATATCCAATTTGATACAGAAAAAGAAGAAGCAGTATGAAGAGTAGTACTTGGTTCAAAATGATGCAAACACTCAATTGCGGTATGACCAAGTTCGTTACATAACTG
Source organism: Adenophora triphylla var. japonica (assembly GCA_022495995.1). NCBI lineage: Eukaryota > Viridiplantae > Streptophyta > Magnoliopsida > Asterales > Campanulaceae > Adenophora > Adenophora triphylla. Next base: position 74,304 of record JAFEMH010007424.1, on the reverse strand, counting down.
ACAAATATCATAGGATGATGGTAACGTATCAAAGCATACGGGATCGTACCAAATTTCATCCATTGTTTTAAGAAGAAAAGTATTGAAAAAAAACTATGTGAAGACTTGAGAGAGAGCAGCTCTTGGGGCTAGGGAAAGAGCAGAAAGAGCAGAAAGAGTTGCCGTTGAGGCCAAGGAAAGGGCTACTGCACGAGAGGCCGAGAGAAAGGGTTCTTTGCGAGAAATAATGGAGAAAGAAATAGAGTAGATTAAAGAACAATAGCGGAAGCGAAAGTAATCAAGTCACCGTGGATCCGTGGCTCTGATACCACGTTAGAATACTTAGAACATAAGAATAGAAGGAAGAACAGAAGAACGTTTTCTCTCTGTTTATTTACTTGAAAGACTTATCTTATCGATACAATGAAGGCTATTTATACAAAATAAATCCTAGACATGTGGCTAGTTGAATCAACAATGGCGCTCAACTTTAGTCAATAACAATGGTCAGCTTGGAAGGTGGAAGGCAGAAATTTGGAATCAACAGTGGGTTCTTTGGAAAGTGGAAGACCAAGGGCTGGATACACTTTCGCTAATATCTTTTGCAGAGTTAATATAGATGTCATCAAAAAGATTTTTATTGGGTTAAATTGCACTTCCAGGTTTCTTCAATCCATTGCATTTTAATTTTTTTATTAGTAAAAGTGTTATAAGCTTTCGGTGATATTTTTAAATAAAATATTTAAGTTATGATCAATGTAATAAATTATTTTTGAATTTTAGTGCTTGATTTTATAAAACTTTTATCTTTATATGAAAGTACTTATATATATTTTATAGTTATTGTGTTTTTTTTTTAAATATTAGGGCCCAATTTTCACATTTCGCTCAAGGCCCCTATAATTTCCGGGACGGGCCTGAGTTCAATCATGTAGTAGCTAGACTTGGTCATATATAGTGAGTACATGTAAAACAGTGTTCTAATTTCTGCTTATATTGAAATGCAGTAAATATAAAAGAATGACACTCTATAACGGTCAAAGATTGGAGTGTAAACTGTTAGAACATGGATTAAATAATATGTGTTATTAAATTTCATATGTTATAATCATTTAATAATGTTAAAGTATAGATAAAATATGTAAAATTCCATTAGGATAAAGTACCATTAAATGATGGGCATAATGGTAACTTCTCACCACCAACTTTGTGAAAGGGTGTAGTCCCTAAATGAGTGCCCCTTCTCAATCTATATATAGGCTATCCATCAGCCCATTTGAGACACTTAACATTCATCACAATTCAGTCATAAATCATTCTTCATTCATCAAAGAAGAACTAGTGTGGGCACAATCATTTAGAAGTACTTTCTTCCCTACTCTCTCCTTCATTCAAGAACAAGTATCAAGAACACAATCATGAATTCTTCAGGTACACGCTTCCGTCTTCATCTTCCTTCTCTCTTCTTAATCTAGATATTAGACGGGTTTTGTTTATGGAATAATTATGTTCCAACAATTGATATCAGAGCCTACTCATATACTAGATTGAGTTTGAGTTTCTTGTAAAGCCTTATGCTTTAATTTTTGTTTCATGTTTATATCCTTGTGTGATTTCATTTTATTTTGTTCTTGTACACGATACTCATCTTGTCTAAGAGTATTATGTTCAAAATTTCATTTACCTCTTCCTATAGTTCCTATTGAAAATCAAGCACTTATGCACGAAATTCGACAAGAACATAATATTCAAAATGACGTTAATTCTCCTATTAATGAACAACATGAAAATATTGAAGAGGAAATTCAACACCCTCAAAACCAAGAAGAACCGGTGCCCTTAAGGAGATCTAATAGAGCAAGAAGGAGTGCTATTCTAGATTATTATGATGTATATCTTGCCGAGAATGAGGAACCATTAGGTCTAGTGGGAGATGAACCAATCACCTTCCATGAAGCCATTAGTGGTCCAAATTCTCATAAGTGGATTGATGCCATAAATGAAGAGTTAAAATTCATAAATGATAATGACGTTTGGGATCTTGTCCCATTACCTAAGAATGTGAAACCCATTGGGTGTAAATGGGTCTTTATGACCAAAAGGGATTCACAAGGTAATGTGGAAAGACATAAGGCTCGTCTTGTCGCTAAAGGGTTTACTCAAAAGGAAGGCATTGATTACAAAGAAATATTTTCACCGGTATCCTCTAAAAATGCTTTTAGGATCATTATGACATTAGTAGCACATTTTGATCTTGAGCTTCATCAAATGGATGTAAAGACAGTTTTTTTCAATGGCGACATTGAGGAAACTATCTATATGAAGAAACCAGAAATGGTGACTGATTCGGATCAAACTAATCAACTAGTTTGTAAACTTAAGAAATTCATTTATGGGCTTAAGCAAGCATCTCGTCAATGATACTTAAAATTTAACCAAGTTATTCTTTCATTTGGTTTTGAAATGAATCTTGGTGAAGATTGTGTGTACCATAAGTTCTGTGAGAGTAGATTTATATTTTTGATCTTATATGTGGATGACACTTTACTTGCTAGTAATGATAAGGACCTTCTTAAGGAAACTAAGAAATTTCTCTCAAACAAATTTGAGATGAAAGATCTTGGTGAAGCTTCTTTTGTATTAGGAATCCAAATACATCGTGATCGTTCACGAGGTATTTTAGGATTATCACAAAAGAGCTATATAGAGAAGGTATTACAAAGGTTTAGCATGAAAAATTGTAAGCCACATGACACCCCGGTCTCTAATGGAGATAAGTTCAGTTTAAAGAAATGTCCTAAAAATAATCTTGAATCCAAGTATATGGAAAATATCCCTTATGCATCGGCGGTAGGAAGCTAAATGTATGCACAAGTCTGTACTCGTCCAGATCTTGCCTTTATTATTGGCATGCTTGAACGATACCAAAGCAATTCGGGAAGAGAACATTGGGTTGCAGCCAAGAGAGTGATGAGATATTTACAAAACACAAAGAACTACATGCTTACATATACAAAATCGAATCATCTTGAGATCATTGGTTATTCCGATTTCGATTTCTTGGATGCCTTGATAGTCGCAAATCGACATCGGGTTACGTTTTCACATTGGCAAGTGGAGCGGTATCTTGGAGAAGTGCCAAGCAAATATTAGTAACTACTTCCACCATGGAAGCCGAATTTGTTGCTTGCTACGAGGCATCCAATCAAGCTATATGGCTGCGAAAATTCATAGAAGGACTGCGAATTGTCAAGAATGTCGAGAGACCTCTCAAGTTGTATTGTGACAATCGGGCAGCAGTTTTGTACTCCAACAACAACAAGAGTTCATCTAAATCTAAACATATAGATATTAAGTTTCTTGTTGTAAGAGAAAGAGTACAAAATGAACAAATAGATATACAACTTATAGGGACAAATTTCATGTTAGCGAATCCATTTACTAAGGCATTATCTCCTCTAGTATTTCACGAGCATGTTGCTCATATGGTTGTAATGACTTTTGATAATGCTTAAATCAGTGAGAGTTTACGTTGTTTTCTATGTTGTTTTTTTATTTATATTGATCTCATTTGGTTAAGTAGGACTAGTTGGAGAATATATATACATATTCATTAATATTTCATGCTACATATCTATACTTAATCTATGTCATTTAGTTATATATATAAATGTAATTAATGTGGGTTTAGTTGCGAATCAATTACAACGACAGCCCCTTTAGTCCCTATACTTATAAGACTAATGGACGAGATTGAATTGGATGACAATAAAAGTGCACATAAGGGTTGTCATTCATGTTATAAATGATTAATGAATTCATTTAGTAAAAGATACATATTAATATTAATCCAAGTGGGAGATTGTTAGAACATGGATTAAATAATATGTGTTATTAAATTCCATATGTTATAATCATTTAATAATGTTAAAGTATAGACAAAATATGTAAAATTCCATTAAGTGAAAGTACCATTAAATGATGAGCATAATGGTAACTTCTCACCACCAACTTTGTGAAAGGGTGTAGTCCCTAAATGAGTGCCCCTTCTCAATCTATATATAGGCTATCCATCAGCCCATTTGAGACACTTAACATTCATCACAATTCAGTCATAAATCATTCTTCATTCATCAAATAAGAACTAGTGTGGGCACAATCATTTAGAAGTACTTTCTTCCCTACTCTCTCCTTCATTCAAGAACAAGTATCAAGAACACAATCATGGATTCTTCAGGTACACGCTCCCGTCTTCATCTTCCTTCTCTCTTCTTAATCTAGATATGAGACGGGTTTTGTTTATGGAATAATTATGTTCCAACATAAACAAGTAATTCTAATTGAAACAATTGAACTATCAACTTCAAACATCACTAGCATCAAACTTTTTGCTGATATCTCCGAAATCAAATCTACATGTATATGAAGAATGACTTGAAACGCTCAAATGCTTATCAAAGTATTACTTGGACAATGCTAAAATCCAGCATTCAGAAAATTTTCACATGAAATTAACTAATTTTTCCATTTCAAAATGAATAACCCTTTTCCATTTGAGAAGAAAACTTTGGAAAGATTGACTTTTAATAGTAAAAATCATAATAGGGAATTTATTCTTTTGAATTTAAACAAGTTTCTTCAAACAATTTTATGGTTTTCACCAACACTAATGCCGTTATGATTTTTCATTTAACGGGGGGAAACTAACGGCACTAGTGTCAGTGTTGAGTTAAATGACGTTGTTATAGGGGAGTTATTAGTAAAAATTGACCAAGTCAAGTAGGTGGAGGAAGATGCAAATAATATGGATTGGGGAGCAAACAAAGGATCCAATCCCACCATTATTTAAAGGGAGGCTCATTTTGATCAAGCCTTGGATAATCCAGCAAGTACCTGAGGGCTATAAAAAGGGCAGGTGAGATTCATTTTATTTTAAAAGACAGAGAGAAATACAAAGATACTCACGGCTCATATCAACAACAAGTCGAATATCACAAGTTACATTTATATATTTTATGAAAATATTATCTCTTCCTATGTGTTAATTTTTCAATCATATTTTAAGTTGTAATTTTTACGTGTTGTGTGTATTGGAAAATATAAGTGGGTGGGAAAAAAATTGAGAATTTTTTCTAAATGAGTTATTTGTTAAATGAACAAATTGAATGTGGGTTTGTGTTCTAATCATAAGAACATTTGAGAATTGTTCCTAAGAAAGAGTAGTGACGTTAAATTGAAACCAACTCAAACCCACTGAGAGATTAATTTGTTTTGCGGACTGTGATGAGGCGGATTTGAGAAAACAAGGCACATTTCGGGATCTTGAATACGATGATTATGAAAGCCTCGAAAAATACAATATCAACGAGGAGTTTTTGCGAGAAGGATACTAGAAGAAAAAGAAAAATTCAATAAATTCAAAGATTTTGAAGCAATAACAATATTTAATACCTAAAACTTTTTGAATACTTTGAAAATTTGAAAACTATAATTAGTTTGAAAATTTGAAAACTCATTTATTTTTAATTTATTTTTAAGACATTGTTAAATTTGAAAACTTTGTTAAATTTTTAAACCATGTCATTTGAAGATTTGAAGAATTTTTGTTTTAATACTATCTAATTTTAAATTGTATCATTTGAAGACAATGAAAATTCCCCCAAAAAAATATGAAATAAATATTTATAGAGTTTCTATTATTAAATTGATTACATTATTACCTCATTTAATTTATTTTTTTAAAAAAGAAATATATGATATTTATCAACAAATACAAATTATTTAAACTAAATTATTTTTTAAAGGTATAATTTATACCTTTTAGAAAATAATTTAGTTTGAATAATTTTTATTTGTTGATACCGTATAAACTATTGTTTTATGGGTTTATTACAAAAAACTCATTAAAAAGATGGCATTTACAAAAAAATTTACAAAAAACTACTTAATTAAATATGAATATTACTAAAAATCATTTTTCACACAAAACACACACCCACACTTCCTCTGTTCACTCTCTCTCTCTCTCTCTCTCTCTCTCTACTCAACCGGTCAACCCATCTCCGGCGACCACCTTCCGCACCTCCGGCGATCACCTCCGGCGAGTCCATTGATTCCGGCCAAGCTATCAAAAATTCAGGCCGAATTTCACCAAATTCCGCCCAAGCTATCAGAAATTCCGACGAATTTCACTAAAATTCGAAACAAATTACAAGATCTGAACAGAAATTGAGAATGGGTGAGAATTTCGAATTCGAAGAGTCCTAGAACGATCCTGAGAAATCAACACGACCCCTTTTGATTTCTCTGCCCCCCCAACACCCCCTCAAAAAAAAAAATCACAAAGTTTCAATTGCATTAAATGTGAGCTTATTTGAATTCGATAATAAATTTGATTTACAATTATTTATCATTTGAGAATTACATTAAGTTGTGTGGAGGTTATTTTAAAACTCCCTAGAATTCATCTATAATGTCCTCAGTAACTTGGTGTGCATAAGTTTCATGGTCTATTGGTGCCTGCTTTCAATTGCATTAAATGTGAGTTTATTTGAATTCGATAGTAAATTTGATTTTTTTTATTATTCATTTTGAGATGGAGGATTTGAATTTTGTTTTATTAATCATTTTGGGATCGAGAAAGTAGTAAATTGGTCAAGGCAGAAAGCCCTATCTTTATTGTTTTCTACTTACAGGGCATGGGGCTTAATACTTATAAGGCTGTAATGGGTAAAATAAAAAGTGAATACCCACAAAGTTTGACTGGGCATGTTGAAGCCTGGAGCCCTTGTTGATTGGTTCCTTTGTGCTTTTTATTTGAAACTTTACATATGTAGTAGTTATAATGAAAAGCAGCAATGTTATGAATTGATTATGTTGTGAACTTCTTAGAGTGCCTTTGGGACTACAGCCCGTAAAAATATTATACTTAGTTTATTATGTTTATCAGTTGTTTATCAGTTGTTTATCAGTTGTTTATCATGTTTATCATTTATTTATCAGTTGTTTATCATGTTTATCAGTTGTTTATCATGTTTATTAGTTGTTTATCAGTTGTTTATCATGTTTATCATTTGTTTATCATGTTTATCATTTGTTTATCATTTGTTTATCAGTTGTTTATCAGTTGTTTATCATGTTTATCAGTTGTTTATCAGTTGTTTATCATGTTTATCAGTTGTTTATCATGTTTATCAGTTGTTTATCAGTTGTTTATCATGTTTATCAGTTGTTTATCGGTTGTTTATCAGTTGTTTATCAGAATGAAGGTTAGTAGATCTAAATTTCTCTCGTTAGGGGTTTTAATTTGATTCAGTTTGGTCATTGGAATGTGAGAATTGGATGAAATTGGAGAGTCAATTCGTAATGCATGCACCTTGAATCAATAAATTTAAGTTGTTAGTGCTGAAGATTAAGCATTTCGAATTAAAACTTTGTTGAAATAGTTTGTGATCATGCAGAATATTCCTCACATTTTATGTTTATTTATGTTCTTTTTTTTTTTTTTTTTTTTTTTTTTTTTAAGAAAATAGTGCTTTCAATTTACAAAAGTAGTTTTTTGTAATTTTTATAGAAGTTTTTTGTAATTTCCATCTTGTGTGTATTTTTTTGTAATTTCCATCTTTTAAAATGAGTTTTTTGTAAATGCCTCTTGTTTTATTATATCTATAAAACAACTAATTTTCTTATATCTAAGTGATTTTATATTTTAAAAAATAGCTTATTAAATAATAAATTATCTTTTATTTTTTTCATGTTTTTTCTGATTTAAACACTACTAGAAACAGGCCTTTTACCGACGGAAATTTTCGTTGGTAAATCCGCCTTTCCGTCGGCAAATGGTTATTACCGACGGAATGAGTCCGTCGGGTTTCGTCGGAAATAATTGGTTGGTAATACCGACGGACTAGTTCCGCCGGTATTTCCGGCGGATTGTCCGCCGAAAAATCTAAAATTCCGCCGGAAATCGTCCGTCGGAAATGAGCAACGCCAGCCGGTTAACCGGAGCAATAGCCGGAGTTTACCGATGGAAATATCCGTCGGTAAATATTAAAAAAATAAATAAATAAAACCCATTACCGACGGTTATAACCGTCGGTAAACATAAAATTTACCGTCGGATATACCCGTCGGAAATCTAAACCGAATCCGACGGATATATCCGTCGGTAATGAGTTTTATTATTTAATTTTTATTATTTTTCCGACGGATATTTCCGCCAGAAATTAGAATTATTTATTTTTTTTAATTACTTTACCGACGGAAATATCCGTCGGTAATCTGGCCAGATTTTAAAAAAAAAATTCTATTTTATTATTAATCCACCTGTAAACCTGTCAAACTTGTTTAAACAAATTCCAACATAAAATAAACACAAACAACATACAAACATACAAACATCAAATAAACTCAAACTGTATCAAACAACCTAAAGCGAAAGGGGAAAAGGGGAAAGGGGAAAAGGGAAAGGGGAAAGGGGAAAAGGGGAAAGGGAAAGGGGAAAAGGGGAAAGGGGAAAGGAAAAGGGGAAAAGGGGAAAGGGAAATTGTTTCGCTTGGGGAAAAGGGAAGGGAAAGGGAAAGGAAAACAAAATATATTTGTTTACATTACATGCCAGCCAAATAAAATGAATGTCAATCAACCACGACCCCTACCACGAGCGCTGCCGCTACCGCTACCATCGCCACTACCACCGCCACTTCGCCTAAGGTATTGATCGACTGACTCATCAGAAGCGTTACCGCTATTACGTGGCCGCGGGCCGTGGCCGTGATTGCAAATTCATGGTAGCCAAGTATTGTTGCACGCGCCGGTCAAGCCAGCTGAGCCAATATACTAGCCACCTGGGCCTCCACCTGGGTCTGCACCCGGGCCTCCACTCGGGCCTCCACCCGGGCCTCCACCTGGCTCTGGATCTGCTCCACTCGCCTCTCAACCTCTCTGTTGACCCGATCATCAAACGCTTCTTGATCCACATGATGACTGCCAGGAGGAAGAAGATGAAAAGTATTGCGTAGTAGAGGCTGCGGAATGGCATGTTAAAATACCCCGCACCATGTCCTCGAATCCAGGCAAGCGATCTCCCTTCGGTTGCTTGCACGAGAGGACAATGGCCGCCCAAAGCTTTTCACGAAAGGCGGGCCGCTCGGTGCTCTCAGGAGCCAAACTTCCTTCTTCAATAGCCTCCTCACGAGCCCGCCTCTCATACTCTTCCTGAAAAAAAAAAATACATTATACACTATGGTAGAAAATAATATTTCTTTAACTAAATAATTTATTATTTACTAATAGAAAATATATAATTTACTAATAGAAAATACTATTAACACTTACAAAAAGTGCAGTAATAAGGATTGACCCATTGTGGCCCCGAGCCATCGGCGGCCTCCGTAGTATGAGTAGCCGAGAAATACGGCGAAGCAAGATCAGCCTCATCATCTCCATGTTTCTTAATCTTAACATATAAAAAATTAAAACTTTAAAAAATTTGGAGAATAATAACAATATATGAATCAAATAAAGTATTGCTTAATTTACAAACGGATAATAAATGAAGTTTACCATTACGGACCAAGTCTCGCCGAATTTAATTGATCCTCCAAAGTGTGCACACTCCCTTGCCCCTCTTGTGAGTTCCTATTCTTCTTTGCAATTTCTGAACTTTTTTGAAATTTCTCACTGTTCCAATAGGCTTCCCACTTCTCCCACGCACTAGCGGAGAAATTAGCTGGAGGCAAACCATCAATTAGCCACTTTCCTCTCATGTCGTACACTTTCCCAGCGTACCGCTTAGCAATCAATTTCTTGAAAGCCGCCTCGATTTGAACGTCGGTAAACCCAGGGCAGGAATATACGTGCTACAAAAATAGTAAAAGTAGTTAAATAAACAAGGGAATAGTCTACAAACTTTACAAAGGAAAGAGAATTAAGTAATTTTACCCGAAACTGGCTATACCAGATAGCGTACACCTCTTTTGATATTGACTTCGGGGTGGGATAAAATTCCTCAAAATTATACCCGCTGAACAAATCCCCAAACCATTTAGCGGGATCTCGACAACCACCATGTATAAACCTATAAGATATTAATTGAAAAACAATATATCAATATATATACAAATAAAAAGACAATAATAAAATGTAAACATTATATATATGACATTTACAATTAAATAATACTTAGTGGCCACTGGGAGAGATAGATATTTCCATTTTTCCATCCTCATTAATAATTGCGTCCAAGCTAACCCGTCCGGATGGTTCACTCACTGGAGCACTAGAGCTTACATTACCTTGACTGCTCAAATCATCATCACTACGTCCTGAACCAGACGTAGAGCCCCTCCTCCGGTCCTTGGAGAAACAAGACGATGGACAAAACCCGCAACCTTGCCTCTCTTTGAACGATTGCCACCTCGACCCGACATATCTAAACTAGTATATTATATATACAAATAAAAACAATATATCAATATATATACAAATAAAAAGACACTTCATTTAGGATGTGAATAATTTTAAATATTAATATTTAATTCTTTGTTGTTAAGTATATCATTCTCTAGGGTGAAAGGACAATTCATGTCCATTAGGTTTAGAATTGGGGCTCGGCTTCTATCCCATCCCGAAATACACGTATGAATTGCAAATATCACTTTGTCTACTTGCTTTATAATCGAAAATCAAGCAATTTTAATAGACAATAATGATATTTACAAATCATATAATCGTGCATAATTTTTATTCATTACTATAACATGCATAATTTTGATCAATAAACAAGATGAGAGTCGTTATCATCCACAACAATCAAAACCCTATCTCAGCTTAGACCAAGAAAGACAGAGAAAACAAGTTCTCGATTTGTTTGAGCAAAAGGATTTTTACATTTAATATAGGTTTTTCGGTTTCATCGTCCTCCTCTCTAAGGATCTCAAACATCAGCGGCCATGTTCTTGTCGGTGCTGTTTTACTCTTCACTTTGGTGGTATACGGTCACAAGTAAAAACAAGGTAAAGTATAACACCGAGTGAAGAGAAAAACGAGCTTCCCTCAATTTTTCAATCTCACCTTCCATTTACCCAAGATCCTCGATTGCGGAATCTTCCTCATGAGCTTGAAAGTGGCGGTGTTGCCCTCTATCTCACGGTTGCTTTGCACGTTTTGCGAAGCAACCATGAGATTGAGAGCAACACCGCCAGCCTTTCATGCTCATGAGGAAGATTCCGCAATCAGTGATCTTGGGTAAACGGAAGGTGGAGATTAAAAAATTGGAGGAAAGTTCTGTTTTCTCTTCACCGGTGTTATATCGTTACCTTGTTTTTACTTGTGACCGTATACCACCAAGAAGAGAAAATGCATACGTACAAGAATACGGCCGCGATGTTTCGATTCTTAGAGAGAAGAGCATAGTCAAACTGGAAAAACTCTTATTAAACAGAAAATCCTTTGCTCAAACTGACAAGAACTTATTTGCTCCATCTTTCTTGATCAAAGATGGACGGATTTTGATAGCTGTGTGTGAGAAAGGCTCTCATCTTATTTATATATATACATATATGTATATTTTTATTTTTATTTTTATTTTTATTTTTTATTTTTATTTTTTTATTATTATATTTATTATTATTATTATTATTATTATTATTATTATTATTATTATTATTATTATTATTATTATTATTATTATTATTATTTATTATTATTATTATTATTATTTTATTATTATTTATTTTATTTATTTATTTATTTTGTTTTTTTTATTTTTTATTTATTTTTTATTTCATTTTTTATTTCATTTATTATTATATTTATTATTATTATTATTATTATTTATTATTATTATTTTATTATTATTTATTTTATTTTATTTTTTATTTATTTTGTTTTATTTATTTTTATTTTTTATTTATTTTATTTATTTTTTATTTCATTTTTTAGACATTCACTTCACTCAGTCCCAATATGAATATCCAAAACCTTTTAAAATTTGCTCTCCAAGAGTAAATTTGGATCTTTTTTGGACATTCATTTTTGGGACGGAGGGGGTGTAATATTTAAGAAAAAAAGTAAGTGTATATGAATACATGAGCGTACGAGTTGAGCCTATTTAATTGCCAATATTGGGTAGATGTCCGTTTTTATTCTTGATCGGTAATTTTTTAAAAAATGGAACGGAGGTAGTACCATATAAAAATAAATAAATATTAGCAAAAAAAAGAAGTAGAGATAATAAGAGATTTTCATAATTCTAGCTTCACACCAATTGCCTATTAGCAAGACAAAGGGTCAGAGGAAATGTTGCAAAAATAACTCAATCCAAGCCTACCAAACTCTTACATAAACCAACAATCTAGACCATATTCAAACCTTTTGACACCTAAAAATGCAAATGAAACAACTAGCACATAGAAAAAGACTACATAATTAAACCCACATAGACAGTTAATTATTTTACTAATAAAGTTACCAAATATACTTTCTTAATTATTTTCAACAATTATACATACACGCTTAATTAATTTTTTCAAAATTAGGCATACTTTCAAAATTAAACCCACACACACCATGGCCGCACGCCACTCACACACACACACATGGCCGCACACACTCACACTCACACACGCAGTAACACACACACTCACAACACACACCAAATAGTCGCTCATATATTCAAAAACCAAATACAACCAGACTATATATCATAATTTATAGATAAATAAATTTAGATTGAAACATTATATTCGGCATTTTAAATCAGTTGGTATCATAATTACACATTCACAGCACATTCTAACATCATTTTCTTATCACTGCAATTTATTTAACTTTCGTAATCAATACTTGAGAAAGAGAAATCCAGTGAGAGAGAGAGAGAAAGAGAGCTTACCGGCGACGGAGACAATGACGGCGAACGGCGGGCTCGGCGGCAACGGGAGAGAGGGCGACTGCGAGAGAGAGAGAGAGAAAGCGAGTGAGAGAGAGAAAGGGATTGAGAGAGAGAAAGAGAGCTTACCGGCCGGCGACGGAGACGACAACGGCAACGGCGAACGGCGAAAATGGCGGAGACGGCGTTTGTTCTCAAATTACTGATGAGAGAGAGAGAAAGTGAGAGGGAGAAATCGAGTGAGAGAGGAATTAAGGGATTGAGAGAAACTTACCGAAGACGGCGACGGCAACGGCGAGGCCTAGGGTTCTTCGAATTCGCGAACTGAGAGAGAGAGAGGAGGAGTCGTAAAATGAAAAAAATGGAATTTTCTCATTATATATAGGGCGTCATTATCGACAGACTTGACCGTCGGTAATACCGACGGACAATGACCGCCGGTATTACCGACGGACTACCGGCGGAAATATTTCAAATACCGACGGAATAAACGAAATTTTTTTAAAAAAAAACCCCGGTAAAATGAAAATAAATTTCGTCGGTATTCGTTTGTTTTCCGTCGGTATTACCGACGGACACAGTCCGTCGATAAATGTCCGTCGATAAATGCCCTGTTTCTAGTAGTGAAAGAAGAAACAGAAAACCCGTTTAAGCTAGTGGATCTTCAGATACGGGCTAAACGAGCGGGCTTGAACGGGTTATATGGGAAGGGACGGGCCGGGTTTAGGCCCGTACCGTGACACGGACTAACGGGCTACTACCCGTTTCTCAAGCGGGTTTGGGTCAAATGGGTCGTGCTCGTTGGCCATTTACAGGACAAATATGACAATTAATTTGTATAAGGGTATATATGTATCTTAGATAAAGTAAAAGGAGATATCTATATTTTCCCCTGATATTACTTAAGACTAGTAGGTAATCCGTGCTCCGCACGGAAAGCTAATTTGCTAATATCATGATTTATTTTTTATAATATAAGTATATTATAAATTAATCAAAACATTAACATTTATAAAGTTAGAAAAATTGTGTTCAAGTTTAATAACTTTGTTGCACATAAGTTTAATAAGAATTGCATTGTGACTAACAATGTAGCAATTTTTGCTATTTTATTTTTGATGTTCATGCTTTATGTTATTTATTTTTTATGTCATAATTTATGTCAGTATGCAACATTTTTTATGGACGTTAACAAAGTGAATGAAAAAACTAACGACCTATTTCTTTTCAAATTACAACATTTTAAATACAATAGGGTTCCAACCCTTAACCTTCCCGAGAAAAGTACGTTTTTAAGCTAAATGCTCATTGGCATTATTAACGACTTACTTTGATATATATATAGTAACTATTATGATTAACAAATATTATTAATAGTAATAGTTAACATATATTGTAACTATAATACTATTACTTAACCTATATAGTAAATTAATACTATTTATAATAATAGTTAGCATATATAGTAACTATTATAGTTAACTAATACTATTAATAGTAATAGTTAACTTATATAGTAACTATTATAGTTAACTAATACTATTAATAGTAATAGTTAACTTATATAGTAACTATTATAGTTAACTAATACAATTAATATTAATAGTTAACATATATAGTAACTATTATAGTTAACTAATACAATTAATAGTAATAGTTAACTTATAAAGTAACTATTATAGTTAACTAATACTATTAATAGTAATAGTTAACATATATAGTAACTATTATAGTTAACTAATACTATTAATAGTAATAGTTAACTTATATAGTAACTATTATAGTTAACTAATACAATTAATAGTAATAGTTAACTTATATAATAACTATTATAGTTAACTAATACTATTAATAGTAATAGTTAACCTATATAATAACTATTATTATTAACTAATAGTATTAGCTAATAAGGAGAATATCAAAAGTCATATAGATTTTGGGATAGTGATGACGTGACTTCTTCAAAATCAAGAGTTTGCCTAAACTTATCCACGTGGCAAAGTCATAACCCTCCTCACCAACTTTAATATATATATACTCCCTCCGTCCCTGAACAATCTTCACACTTTTCCTTTTGGGCGTCCCAAAACTTATTTCACACATTTAAAACTTACTTAAAATGGAAAGGAATCTTTACTATTCCCTCCACTCATTCTCTCTCCTACATTATTTTAATACTCACAACACCATTATAATTTACTATTCTCTCCACTCATTCTCTCTCCTATTTTATTTTCACACTCACAACACTTTCAATATAATACTCCCTCCTTAAAACCAGTGCAAACAGTGTTTGTGAACTAAATTCCGGGACGGAGGGAGTATAGATTTAAAGAGCATCTTGCGTTGACAAATGGCGTTCATATAAAAATGTGATCAAGCCCTCCGAACAACCTCCCATGAAAAAATTTCATGCTCTCGAGTAATATCTGTATTTGACTTTTAATTTTTTGGTCATTCATCTATCTTAAGACAAAGGTAATAATAAGTCAAGCATATCCTTATTGGGTTTTGCTGCATAATTTTTTTTTTTTTTTACAAAAGTGTTTAATTTTCTGCCAGCAATTTAAGCAATTTAAGGTACATTAATTTCATAGTATTTCAGACAAAAGCAAGAGCCATGAAAGTTCATTGTCGGCATTTACCTTAGGATCAAAGAATATGAACAAGCTAACTCTATATATATACTCCCTCCGTCCCGGTAGAAGCGTCATCCTTTTAGGGGTGGCGCGCAAATTAAGAAAAAGTGTAGGAAGAAAAAATGTTGTGAGTGTAATTTAAAAATAGGAGAGAGAATTAGTGGAGGAAATAGTGAATTTTAAAAGTGTTGTGAGTGTAGAGGAGAGAGAATTAGTGGAGGGAATAGTGGATGGGATAATAAAATATTAATAAAAGTTTCCTTTTTAGGAAAGGGTGACGCTATAAACGGGACGCCATTTTGGGTAAAAAGTGACGCTTCGGTCGGGACGGAGGGAGTATATATATATATATATATATATATATATATATATATATATATATATATATATGTACTCCCTCTGTCTCACGATAATTTGCAAAAAGACCCTTTTTGGACGTCCCACAATGATCTACACTTTCCTAAAATGGAACCCACTTCTCTCTACTCACAACCATTACCCACTTACTCCACTTTCTCTCTTCTACCCAACCATCTACATTCACAACACATCACCTTTTTCACCTTTTACCTTAATTTCCACGTCAAGCCAAAAAGTACGCATTTACCTGGGACGGAGGGAGTATACTATATATTTCAGTGTTCTAACCAAAACAACCGACGGTTGCGCTGTTTGGAAGCCAACTAGTAGCTCCAAAACACATCATTCTCAGGCCTTCAATATCAGATTTGAAGCCCCATGTAGAACTAGACTAACCAAAACAACCGACGGGGGCGTGAGTCACCACCATACTATATACTCCTTCTCTGTCCCAGTAGAAGCTTTTCATTTTGCTATTTTGGGTGTTCCGTTAAAAGCTTTCACTTTTCTTTTTTGGCAAAGAATCTTTACTATTTTCTCCACTCATTCTCTCTCCTACATTATTTTAATACTCACAACACCATTATAATTTACTATTCCCTTCACTCATTCTCTCTCCTATTTTCAAATTACACTCACAACATTTTTTCTTCCCATCCATTTTCTTAATTTGCGTGAAAAGCCAAAAGTGGAAAGCTTATGTTGGGACGGAGGATGTATATACTTCCTCTGTCCTGCTACAAATCGCACACTTTCTATTTTGGACGTCCCATTACAAATCGCACACTTCCTAAAATGGCAAAGAATCTTTACTATTTCCTCCACTCATTCTCTCTCCTACATTATTTTAATACTCACAACACCATTATAATTTACTATTTCCTCCACTTATTCTCTTTCCTATTTTACTTTTACACTCACAACATTTATATCATTATTTTTTTTCTTAATTCTAGCACAAACAGTAACAGTGCGATTACTAACGAAACGGAGGGAGTATATATTTATATATTCACCCAGAAAGTCATTTAATTTTGAATGATGCAACGTGCAGGAGCGCCAATTGCCCATCAAGTATCGTGAAAGAAGATCAGAAGAAGAGTTGTTAGAGGGACTTAGACTATCCACAGTGGTTTAATACCACTCTCTAATACCACTTCCCCATTTTATTTAATATTTTTTACACTTTTTCTCATTTACCTAATATTTCATCTATTCATTCATTTAATTCCACTTCAATGGCTAACTTAAATTAAATTTCAACTTCCTCCAATTCATCATTCTATACCCCATCACTTTGAGTGTTTTTTTTTTGTCCAAATCAAATGAAACTTATATCAATTTGTAGAAAAAAAAAATTGATGGATTTTGGTGAAATTTTTTTTTTTAAAAATTAATTTACTAGGTGATAATTAAGTTCAAATTGAAAAATGAGTATTTTTTTTTGTGTCCAAATCAAATGAAATTTATATCAATTTGTAGGGAAAAAAATGATGAATTATGGTGAAAAAAAAATTAAAAAAAATTAATTTACTAGGTGATAATTCAGTTCAAAGATTTGGGATAAATTTTTTTTTTCGAAAATCCAACTCGCCAATAAGAAGCTGACACGTGTTGGATATAAAAAAAAAAAAAAATGTTTCAGCTAGATGAAAAATTTCATCTAGCCAAGCCGACCCAACCCTTTTAATACCCCCATTGCATCCATCCAGCTAGCTCAATCCCATTTCATTCCCATGTTTCAACCCCCATTGTGGAAAGTCTTATATATTATTGTGCTTTTCAGATGCTTGGGGTGGCAAGAGATTCAAAAAGCTCCCTTGTGAAGAAGATGATGAATATCTCCAGGTGTATTTTGAACATTTGTACATGTATTCAGTAGCTATTGAATTTATGTGCAATATTCAAAATACATGTAGATTCAGTAGCTAATTAGCTATTGAATTCAAATACAATATTCAAAAATACACATGTATTCAGTAGCCAACTAGCTACTGAATTCATGTACAGTGTTTAAAAATACTCATGTATTCAATAGCTAACTAATTACAGAATGTAATGTTTAAAATAGTTATGAATTCAGTAGTTATGTAGCTACTGAATTAAGTGAATGTTCAAAAATACAAATGAATTCAGTAGCTAACTAGCTACTGTACCTATGTGTAATGTTCAAAATATACATGAATTCAGCAGCTAATAATCTACTGAATTCAAGTGCAATTTTCAAAAATACATATGTATCCAGTAGCTAAATAGCTACTTATTCAACTGTATTTAAGAATTTCATTGTTGTTCAACATTTTTTTTTTTCATTCCTGTATTTAGGGATGTAGTTTGATTCGTTTTGTCGAGACGAGAAAAACAGTATTCTCGGAAAAAAAATCGACTTATAAATATTGAGATATTTAATTTTGAAATTTGAGGAAACTTTGGACGATAACGTAGCATGTTTTGAATTTGCAAAGTCAAAATGACATTTTACAACTTTATCCTTGTCTATCCTATTAATTGCAAAAATGTCACCGCCTTTAACCAAGTAATTTCTAATCTAAACCATTGATTTGTGTTTTATCAAATAGTTGTAGTTGGTTCTCATGGTTCCCATTTTAATTGGTTATATATATATATATATATATAACCAATTAAAATGTAACATAGCAAAGTATGGTTAAAAATTAATTACTAATGTTTAATGTTTATATTATGGTTTGAAATTTGAATATTGAATATTTGTAATCAATTTGTTTAGTTTATTTTTTTTTGACAGAACCAATGAAAATATTCAATTATTGTATGTTTGGTTTATGTAAAAAAATATTGTAGGCTATAATTTGTAGAGTCGATGGAACTACGACCGGATCGGACAATTGAAACCGGTCCTAAATTGATTTTGATCGTATTTATGCAGAATCGGAAAATTAGTCCTATTTCGATCTTTTAAAATTTTAATAAAAGGGTGCTACCATTTGCACAATTTTTTTTAATAAAAAATGTGTAAACAACCTAGAAAAACTAAACAATAATGAATTAACTTTTGATCATTATTAGTATATTATCATTTTCAGGTTAAAAGTGAAAATTTCAAAATTTTGTAATCACTATCCTAAAAGTAGTCTACAAGCTAGAAATTCCTTTTTTTTTTTTTTTAAATCCATGTAAAAATAAAAATATTTTTTTTCTATGTTAAAGTGAAGTAGTATGTCAGATTGAATTTAATGGGAGGAGGAGGAGTAATACTTTTGATTTCAATATTTATCTAGTGATTTAGACTTTTACATGAAATAATTTTTTTAATAATATTTAGGAAAAACCATAAATAAAACTAAATTACTAGAAACAATAATTTTGATTGCAATATTTTTTTCTAGTAATTTAGACTTTCACATAGAACGAATTTAATGGGATAGATGGAGAGGGAGTGTGTATATGTGTGTGAGAGAGTGTTTTTTGAGAGAGAGTATGAAAGAAAATTCTTTCTATTATTTTCAAAACGTTCTTTTTTTTTTCGTAATTACAACTGAATACAAACTCTCCTTATATAGAGGGAGAGAGGACACTATTACAGACACCTGTCCATATTGGACACCACTCTTTTACAAAAGAAATAAAACAAACAACTTTTACAAAAGTAGTGGACATTATTGAAGCCGGGTACACATTGGGCCCCATCGTCACTATCAATAATGACTTTTCTAAAAGAAAACAAACTACTTTACTTTACTTTAATAAAGCAAGATTCTTGCTCTCTAAAGCAACCATTATTGCTTAAAGTCCATTATCTTCATTTGCCGACATAGTTGAGTGCGGTCTTTGCTGTCATTCATCCCGTGATATTACGGAGAAGCTTGATCTGTTCAAGCATGTGATATAACTGTATCCTTCTCTTTTTTGACCTTAGTAATTCGTTTAGTAGGATTTCTAAATGGGTCGGAATTTTCGAACCCGCTCTTCTAGTTTTTTCCTCCTTTACTTCTTTTTCAAGCTCCTTTATTTCTTTTAGGAGCTTTCTCTTTAATTTATTAAATTTATCAAAAGATTGTTTGACTGGATTGCTAGCCATTTATTCTTTGGCGGGGGATTTTCCCTTTGCTGCAGCCTTTGCTTGCTGAGATATTGCCTCTATTAAGGAGTCCCAAATATCTTCTTGAGTTGGCTCGGGCTGAGCCTCTCCTGCCAGACAATTGAAAGTATTAATGGAGTCAAGTGATCCATGTGATGACACTGTTTTCATAGAGTCATCATCCTTTTCTGACTGTTTGGGAAATGCAGAGAGGAATTGGTTCTTCATATGATCCAGAACCTTCACCATTATCTTTTCCTCGGATTCTTTGGGATATTTTTTCTGAAAATAATTTTTCAGACTACTCATTGAGTCTTGTTGGAAGCATTGTTCCTTGGGACCTTTATTACGGTCATCATTAATAACAGTTTGAATATTAACTGCTAATTTACAAATATCTTCCGGAGCCATTCTACTCCACCATTTGAAAAAGAAATTTCTTTGTAAAATTGGAATATCAAGATTATCATGAGTGATGGATATTGTCCATCTCCAAATCCATGGAATTTGGAATTTTGAAAAGAATAAGAAAGGACATTGTCCATAAATTAATTTTTCTGTTTGCAATTGTGCAACTAGTGGACTATTGTCACACCAAGGATTATATAAATCTATAATTTCTTTTGGCAATATTTCCAAAGAAGGGCCAAATTTTGACCACCAGTAGTAAATCCAATTTGGAACTGGTTTTTCCAGAATTTCTGGATTTATTGAGAAAAACCAAGAATGTTTGTTCTTGGGGTTTTGATAATAAAATACCTTTGAAAAGGCTTGGATATAATCCCAATAATAGAGATATTTCCCTTCAGCTATCTTTATAGCTTTTTCCCCATTGGGATTTAATCCCCCTTCTCTAGGGAGCAATATCTTATTGATATGGCATTTGCTATAGTTTATAAAACTTTCATCACTATTATTATTATAATGATAAGTAATTGTTACTGATTCAGTAACTTTTAGCAAGATTTCCAAATTAAGTCTTGCTTGCCCATTGAGGCCTGAGTAACCTCTTGATTCGAGGTATCTGGTCTTAATCGACCATGCATTATTTCTAGTAATTTTGAGGTCTTCCTCCTCAATAAACATCACAAATTCTGTGATAGGATTTTCATAATATTCTTGCTCCATAGTATTCTCAGCATTGACAATATCTTTATAAGATATCATCTTATTAGATGATGAGGAAGCTAATTCTTCCCTTTTTGATGAGGAGGAAGCTAATTCTTCCCTTCTTGGCGGTGCAGGTAATTGCTGCACATTCCTTTGCCTTGATTGGCATACTGTCCAGTCTCCAATTAGAGGAACAGTTGGTAATTCTTGATGGGGTAATATATTGTTACTCCCATTTCCTCGACCACGGCCATTATCGCGACCTCTTCCCCTATTAGGGGTTGTCATTTTCCCTATAAGAATTCTCGGGTTAAATAATCAGCAAGAGAATTATTTTCTCCTTTTATATATTGAATATCAAATTCAAAGGCAGATAATTGAGCTTGCCATCCTGCAAAAATTTGCTTTAAAATACCTCCATATCCTATATCAGAAGCATCCGTTTCTACTATTTTAAAATAATTTGGATTTGCCAAAGACAAACAAGGTAAACATTTAACCTTAGATTTAATTATTCTTACTGCTTGAGTATGTTCCTCAGTCCAAGGTTTAGGATTCTTTTTTAATCTAGAATGCAGTATAGCTGTATCTTTAGCCAAATTAGCATAATAGTCTGAGATATAATTTAAACTACCTAAGAATCTTTGTAATTGTTTTATATCATTTATGACATCAGGAAATTTAGAAGCAAATTCAATACTTCTTTTTATAGGAATAATTTTTCCTTGATCAATATTATGACCTAAAAATCTAACTTGACTTTGAAATAATTTTATTTTTGGTGCAGAAACAACCAAACCATTATGAATTATCAAATTTTTAAATATTTTTAAATGTTTAAAATGTTGTTCAATTGTTTTAGAAAATACTAAAACATCATCAATATACACAATTATAAATTCTGTGTAGGATTAAAAATATCATTCATAATGTTCTGAAATTCAGAAGGAGCATTTTTTAAATCAAAAGGCATCACATTCCATTCATAATGTCCAAAGGGAACAGTAAAGGCAGTTTTATACCTATCCGATTCATTAATTTGAATCTGCCAATATCCAGATTTCATATCGAATTTAGAAAAGATTAAAGCTTCATTAAGCCTATCTAACAAATCCTTTTTATTAGGAATTGGATATCTAATCCATTTTAACACTTTATTAAGTGGTTTGTAATTTATAACTAATCTAGGAACACCTCGTTCCTTTTCAGCTGCATTATTCACATAGAAAGCAGTACAACTCCAAGGAGATTTAGATTTTCTAATTAATTTTTTCTCTAGAAGAGAATTAATTTCATTTTTACATAATTCTAAATATTCTCGGTTCATTTGAGCCGGTCTAGCCTTAGTAGGTATTTGTTTTTCATCAAAATTATCTACATAAGGTAAAGAAACAAAGTGTTTCTTTCTATCCCAGAAAGCATTGGGTAAACTATTACAAATTTCATTATTAAATTGTTGCTCAATCAATTTAATTTGAGTTTGAATATTATTCTGTTTAAGTTGTTCATTAATATTCATAATTCCAATTTCTTCTTTAAGAAAACATAATTGTTTTTCTTTATTTAAAAGAATATCCCTTACTTCATTAAGCATACGGGTATGAGGATCTGTAATAAATTCAAATATAACTTCTTTACCATTTATTATGGTAGAAATTCCTGTTGGGTCAATATTAATTATTGGCATAATTTTATGAAGAAAAGGAGTTCCCAAAATAATTCTATGGGTAAGACCTTTTATCATAATAAAAGAAGTAGGTAAACAAATATTTTGATTACAAATGTAAGCATCAGATAATTTGTATTTAACTCTTAATTTATCTCCTCCTGCTTGGGTAAGAGATTGAGTAGTTTTTGAAAAGTATTTAGTAGGAATAATTTCTTCTTGTAAACAATTTAAATCAGCACCACTATCTATTAGTGCTATTTCATTTTCTAATATAAAATCTCTATTAATTACTAGAGTTATTTTCACAAACCATTTTTGTGAAGTAACTTGATCTAAGAGATATTTAAGTATCCCTTTATATCATTATTACTAACTAGTGCTACACCCGTGCGTTAAACGCGCGGCCAAAAAACTTTGACAAATAACATAAATTAAATTAAAGGAGTTACTATAAATATGAATTAATTTAGAATATATTTTTTTTAGGATTTAATGACAAAATAACCTGAAAAAAAAAAGTAAATCAAATAGAAAATAAATTGATATAAATGAAAATACAAAGCTATCTACCATCATCGTTGCTAAAAATAATTATATGTTTTAGCCAATATAAAATTATACTTTTGCACAAAAAAAAAATCAAACTATTTTTTAGGATCAATAGACTCAATATCTTTTGTTATTAACGTATCCCCGTACCCGTGTCCAAATCTAGGACAGTGTCCCCGTGTCCAATTTTTATAGAAAAAGTGAATCCAACACTCGGATCCGTACCCGTGTTGGATACACGTACCCGAGACCAGGTAACATAGGTAACATACTAAGAGCTACACAATATGCAAAGCATCAAGATTTGTGAGGCCGATGCTCTTACCACCATGGTCATCATAAACACCAAAAAAGGATGTGCCTTCATCCAAATCGGGATAAGCTGCATGCTACGAGAAAAACACATGTAAGCACGACACACAAAATATATGATAATATCTATAGTCCTACACAAGAAGTCACTAATGCGCATACCTATTGGTACTAATAGGAACTAAGAAGTATTCACTCTACTTTTCAAGAGAATGGTATCAATTTCTAGTCAACAAACGAGGACATAACTCTAAGAAAAATCTCCATATGCCTCTTCGCACACGTCCAGACAAGGAAAACAGAATCAATAGTCCCAACTCTCAATCGCTCTTCATTCAAAGGTTAGCTATTTGGATCGTGCACCCACAAAATCAACCAAAAAGAAACATGAAGTTCCTAGGGCAATTGAAATACAAATACTTACGGAGCTCTTGAGATTGCAACAAAGATATAAAACTTATACGTTATCATAATCGTTTTTAATGCATAGCATCCTTTCAAGATCATCAAGTTCCTATTAAGTTTTACCCCTTTAAATCAGCAAGCATCTCAAGAACACAGTTATCTGATCCTTGAAGGAATCATCTATAGCCAGAATATCAACATGCTGCTTTACGCTTCGTAAAGGGGTTTTAATTCATAGATTAAACTTTCAGATGAGTTAGCAATTCAGATCACCTGGGAAATGAAATTTGTTCAATTGCTCTATTATAATTTCGTTTTTCTGTAGTTCAAAAGTTTTAGCCTCCCAAAACATTGTCCATGGTTTTAAAGGAAAATTTAAAACCTTCTTCTAAAGTTACTACGTACTACTGCCACACAAAAAAAAAAGTTTGTCAGTGGCTTGGATCGATCCAAACCAGTTCTTAAGCTCGCAATAACATAACTACATGCCCGCGGCTAGGGACTTAGTATTTGACAAACATATGAAAGAGTTGCAAACTAAAAACATTATAAATCTGATATATTCATATTTCAAATGTGCTTAAGAGAAGAGGCAGACTTCTCTGTACTTCTAAATCATAGAGGTGCTAAAGCTTTTGCTGAAAGATACAGTAAATTAGATGCATAAGGACTACATATGATGCAAGCCCAAAGGAAAAGAGGAAGAGAACCAAAAGGCAGGCTTATTTGGAAGTAGTAAGATTGAACTCCTTCCATATATTTGTTCTTCATCTCAAGGATAGTTTTTACAAGGAATGTATGGAAAGTAAAATCAGTATGCTACAAGGTGCATCAAATTTCTAAGACATACATAATACAATTAACTTTCACTTGCTATGAATTTTAAAGGAAAAACACCTATAAAGATGTCAGCCACATTAACGGATCAATGTCGAAGAAGTCCTAACTATGATGCTACGCGCAAAGACAACCTAAATTTTCAGGACCAAAGCAAGTAATAAAAAGACAGGTTGGAAGCATCAAAATTATTGGTTATAAATTGATACTACAGATCCCAAAACAAAAATGATACAAAACCATACCTAGAGCTATCTCTTGCTGGAGATGGTGATCGCGAATAAGATGCCATAAAAATAACTATTCAGATGAAGAAGCAAGGAAAATAAGACCAAAAATTCAATTCATTCTCGATAACTCAGAAAAGAAAATTAGGAAATATATGTAAATATATGTAAATATGCAAGAAGTTTACTAACAACAGTGATATCTGCCTCTTGGGGATCTGAAGGACTTCGTCTCCTGTAGCTTCCACCTGCACAAATGGAATGACAAAACGGGATGAACAAATAAAAAAAATAACAAAGCTTCAATGTGGAGGATTGAAATTGAAGAATGGGTGATTCAATTGGATATGCAATTCTCAACTAATGGTTAGGGTTTACATAAAATTGAGTTTGAATTAGTGATTTTGATATAGGAACTATGCTATGCATAGTTTTAGAACCCCAATTTCAGTTCAGTATACTCCCTCCAAAGGGGTTTTTCTGATCCAAGAGATAAGAAGAAATCAGAGAGAAGGAATAGGAAATCAAACGAAATATGAAGAAACCAGTAGAGGAAGATGCGTTTACCTGGAGGTTTGGAAAAAGACGGCAGACACTGCAGCGAGAAACAAACGATCGGAAAATGAATTACTGAGGTCAAAACGGTGGTGTGAAAATAATGGCTTCAATTTTAGAGCAGATTTAGAAGGGGCAATTGTAGAGCATATTTGGAAGATGGAGGCGAAAAGGGGAAAGGGATCGGTGTTGATGGAGACGTGGGGATCCTGATGTAGGAGTGGGAGAGAGAGGTGAGGGAATATGAGGGATCGTTTGAAGACGAACAGTGTTTTGAGGTTTGGAGGAGATGAGGGCAGCTTATTCTAGAATGTTCCGTTCATAGGCGGGAAAAAAATTGATAGAAATCACTTGTGCCATTATATATTTATAGATAGAAGCAACATTATTATTTGTAGAAGCATCATCTTGAATTTCTTTTAATTTAAGAGATTTTGTTTCTAACAAATTCATTCTTGTAGATAAAGCTTCATTATTATTTTTGATCTGAGAAATTTCAGATTTTAATAAATTTATTTCTCTTTTTAAATCATTAATAGAAACAGGTGTTTTTTTAACATTAGATTGTTGGAATCTATGTAAAACCTCACTTAATTGGTAAGGGGCTTCAACTATTAAAGGTGATTCTTCTTTAATTAAGATTTTAAGTATTTTTTTCTTTTAAATTAGGATCCTTAATTATCTCTATCATTTTTAATGCATTTTCTTGATCAGCATTAAGAACATTTAATCCATGCATATCTACTATGAATTTCCAATAACTCAATTCGTTACTTAATTCGTTACATTGACAATTATTATTTAGTTTCTCTAACTCTTCCTCCCCCGAAGAAGATTCTTCAACTAATTCGAAATTTTCATTATTGGAAGAATCTATTTCCTCTTCAGAATCAATAAGCATTATCTTTTTTAATTGTGAACGTAATTGTTCATCTTCAATTTCATTAAGGGCTTTTTTAGTCCAACATTGATTAGCATAATGACCAATCTTACCACACTTATGACAACTTATTTCAAGCTTTTTTGCTTTTCTTTTTTCATTTTTAGGCATAAAAGCTTTACCCTTTTGTTTAGGCTTAGTCTTATAATAACGCCTTTTATAATTCTTTTTATGGGGATTTTCGTAATAATTTTCTTTATTTTTAAAAGATTTATTTTTCTTATAAACAATTTTATGTTTTTTATTTATTTTAAATTTTTTCTCAGGAATTAAAGATTTTCCTAAATCAAAAGCAAATTGTTCACAGAATTCACCTAATTGGTGCTTTTCTAATAATTTTTATTTTTTCAATTGATTTTTTAGTTTAATATCATTACATAAAGCTAATCCTTCATTTATGCAACTACAAATTAATTGCCCATAAGTTAATTCAGAATAATTAATATTTATTCCATCATTCTTCATCCTTAAAGATTGTCGAACCTTTTCAGCAAAAAGATGAGGAAGACCATCTATAAATTTAGATTTCCAATGGGTTGAATTAGGGTTTGTTAATTGATATACCCTAGATAAAAAAGTATCTTTATACCATCTAAAATGGGTTAAAGATGGACATCTAAGATTTTGAAGAAGGGTATGCAACTTCTCTGCAATTGGAATAGTATTTCCTACAAAATGTTGTAGGATAGCAAGACACAATGTATACACTGCATCTTCTTCAGTAGTAACCATTGTACTTCCTGGTTCAGTTTTAATCACTTTTTTATGGTTTCTTATTTCTATTTTTTGTGGTTCCGTAAGATAACGATCCCACCAACCTCTTAATTGACCTACAAAATCTGTTATCACAAAATTAGCTATGGCAGTATCACTATTGCCATGCTGCTTACAGACAGTAGAATACATCATTATTTTATGTATTACATTTAATATTTGTTTATCATTTAAGCCATCAATATTCCACTCATAAATGGCTTTTCCAGAGTAAGAATTCTGGAATGGCTCAGGTTCTTCAAAAAGAAGATCTTGAGGCGAGGGTCTTTGATAATAATATTTATCAAGAGGTTTAGGAGCATAAATTGGATTTAATTCACTAATTTTATTATTAGTGTTTAAATCAGCAAACATATTAGTTAATTGATTAATCTCCTCATTTCCTTCTGAGGATTCGGATTTAATCTCAATCTCAGTCTCATCATTTTCAGAAGACTCATTCTGATTTGATGTTCCTTCTTTAGAAAGGACACTGAGATTCAAATCTCTCAACTTTTTCTCTAAAATTTTTACAAACTCATTTGTATTATCCTCCATTTTAAATCCTTCCACTGGGATAGGAGGTTGAATCATTGGAACATCTGTTTGAACAGATGAACATGACTCTTCTTGATTTACTTTATTTAATTGATGTAATTGATCAATTATTATTCTTTGTTGATCCATTTGTTGGTTAATTGTATCTTTAAGAGATATCAACTCTTTTTCTAGTGATACAAATTGATCACCTAAACAGACCAAAAAGGTATTTGTATAATTTTGAAGTTTAACTAGAGCATTCAATTCTCTAATAGTTAATGAAATATTTTCAAGTTTATTCAAACTTCCATAGGCAGTAGCCTCAATATCTTTATTTAGACAAAAACCTTATTCAGGTGGAAAAGGTGACTTAACTGTTTCCCCTATCTTGGTATTCCAAGTCCTTTGAATAACTAAAATTTCATTATTTATCTCATATATATGATGATTTAAAAATCATTTTACAAAGTATGTAAGCTTCTGATTTCTTTCTAAATCCTCATAATATTTATTTTTAAATTCCATTAATTCTTCGTGTGAGTATTTATTAAAATACCAATCACGAAACCATTTATTGTCTTCTTCTTGAAATTCTTTATTAAGAATTCCTCTTATATGACTTTCTGGCGAATAATCCATTAAATATGAAAACTCATTTCAGATTGAGTAGGAGATTGCCTACTCTTATTTTCAACTTTATTATAAATTCCTTCTGGAATATTATTTTGACTTATTCTTATTTCTTCTACAGATTCAACTTCTTCTCTCATTTGAGAAGTTGAAGCTCTAAAAGACTCATTAGGCATATTATAATATTCACTAGAGGAGGAATACCTAGCAGACATAGACCTAGGTAATTTTATAGTCCTTTGAGAACTAAATTTAATTTCTACATCTCCTTCGGATGTTTGAATTATTTGATCTATCTGATTATTTAATTTTGATTCAGGTTCTATTTCCTGCGGAAGGGACCAAGTAGTAGGGAAATTTATTTCATTCCATTTAATTAACCTATTAGTTGCTATGTTCGAAGTTAATAAATTAGTTTAGACTACCGTAGTAGTTCCAGAAAACGATATTTGTTTCACTTTTGGATTTAAAGTATGTAAAACCTTATAATAAATCCTATAGCATATTGCTATTATTTCACTTCCTTGTTTGAAATTATAACCACTAGTATGAATGGTTAATTGCATAGCATCAAATAAATTACTATCAGATAAAGATAGAGTCAAATTAGGAGATACATCAAAATAAACTGGTCCATGGCATAGACTAGTTTCAATTAGAGCTGCTAAAGAAGGCTTGAAGTCTCTACATCTACCATCTCTAACATATGCCATTATACTGGAATTAACCCCTAATAAGGTCAAGGGTTTAAATGCAATTTGCACTAATCCTATATGGATAAATTTATAATTTTTAAAAGAAATCAAATCTTTTTTACTCAATAAATTAATGGTTTGAGTATTTCCAGAAATTCTATTGTTTGCTCTAGGGTTTTAATAGCAAACCTAGATCTCATATAAAACAATCCAATATTATAAATTTGATTTGAATTAACCCTAAAGCTGTGTAACTCATCGAATCTTGGTTAACCACTTTCCTGAATTCTGCTTATCCGATCCAGTAGTCCATATAGAGGTTGGCGTGATATATCTTGTGGGTACATTAGCCAAATAGACCATTATATTAGACCAAAGATTCTATGAGTTACACAGCTTTGGGGTAATATACATGGTGATTTTGGCTATTTGTACCCGCAAGATAGGTCGTCAGATATGTCTAAAACTTTATCGAAAAATGAAAGGAAGCGACAAGATAACCGAGGATTTCGGTGATTTATTGAAACTTCT
Source organism: Adenophora triphylla var. japonica (assembly GCA_022495995.1). Taxonomy (NCBI): domain Eukaryota; kingdom Viridiplantae; phylum Streptophyta; class Magnoliopsida; order Asterales; family Campanulaceae; genus Adenophora; species Adenophora triphylla. The sequence goes on along the minus strand of JAFEMH010007424.1, from coordinate 44,627 downwards.
CTCAGGGACGTGCTTGAAAAAGTATGTTTGAAAGACTTTTCCCTTGATTTGGTAAGAGCTTCACACTGCGCCGAAGGGAAGAGATGAAGAGGAGGGAGATGTTTCTTCCATTTCTTCAGCAAGTTCAGAGACCTGATAAGATGCAATGTTGCACAACTCAGATAAATAGATTGATCTTTTTTTTTATTTCACACAATGACTTTCTTTGCATAAAAGGGGAGAGAAAGAGAGAGATTACTTTTTTCATAATTTGTTCAATGTCAAGCACCGGAGATTCGCCATCATCATCAGTGGTGAAGGGCTCCGAACTATCTGTGTTGAGAGACTACAAACGCATAACACACTATAAGAAACTGTCACCCATTTTTTTCCTGTCACTAAACATCGACCCTGAAGGATGCAAATTTTTTGAAACTTTGATATCAGCAAAGTGATGCCTAGTGACCGAATATCTTATCTTGAGGAGGCCGAAAGGCACTTTCTGAATGCTTTAGGTTTTTTACTAAGACACGATATATATAATTGTACTTTCCATGCGTCGGAGAGCTTAGACCCTAAACCTCCTAGAAAATTGGCATTTCCCAAATGCAGTAAAACATTTTTACTTTTTTTTTTTTAGGGATCATTATATTTGTGTATGCATATCATACAAATACAAGACACTTGACCAACAGAGATGAATCCCGCCAACCTCCGTATGCAATCATGAATTGGATAAGATTTCAGGTAAATTGGCTAGCCAACATTCGATGATTTACGCATCTTTGGTCTAATATACATGGTCTATTTGGCTATTTGTACCGACAAGATATATCATGCCAACTTCTGTATGAACTACTGCACCGGATAAGGAGATTTTAGGGAAGTGGTTAACCAAGATTCAATGAGTTACGCAACTTTGGTGTAATATACACGGTGATTTTGGCTATTTGTACCCACAAGATAGGCCATCAAATATGTCTAAAATATTATCGGAAAATGATAGGACATGACAAGGATTCCAATGTCAACAACAACATTATTCGTTTCCCATGTGGATTGAATTCCTCATAAATGTTTAATCCTTCAACCTCATCCATGCTGGCCACACATGTTCAGATGGGTATGTTAGTTTCACCTGCACAACACGCTGAATATGGGGGTATTTTACACTAATCTTCATAGTATTTCGGGATGTCATCCATTTTCTTCTAAGATAGAACATTAAGATGACATCTATGATTTTTAATTGGATTAAAAATTAGGCAACTAACTTAAAACTTCTCAAGTTGTAGAAAAGACTAAAAAAAGGCGACAAATTAGAGGTCAGGTTTAGTCTATACCAGTGATTGTAATAGCTGACTTGGTTGCTGATCTTGGGCTGATGAATAGGCTTGTGGCTGGGATTGGCTTGGTTGCTGATCTTGGGCTGATGAATAGGCTTGTGGCTGGGACATGCAATAATAAGGCTCTTTCGAATCATATTTGCATGAGGAAGTTTGTAATATTACTAGTACTCCTCTACCCGTGCCGATGGCACGGTGACAGTACGACATAAATAAAATGTGGTTGAGATCAGGATCCTAAAAATGCAGTATATCTAGTATCTATCATCACACTGTAAATAATCAAACAACAAAAAAAGGGCAAATCTACTAAACTCTTAAAATTTATTTTTGATTGCAAGAACAACAATATTGATGATCTCTTTGTCTAAAGTCAATAGGCGATTATGGTCTGAGCATTATTGTATATTAGATTTTTGGAGGAGAGGTTTTTTTTAATTTTGTCACTGATTAATTGGCTTTTGGCTAAATTGAATAATCAGGCTCTTTGTGTATATTTGCTTGAGATGTATTGTAATATAGATTCCTTGGTCAGCACCAGGCCCACACATTTTTGCTACACAATACAACTTGTTGCATTACTACAGAAAGTTAACACCAATAGAAGTACTATCAATTGTATAAATCAACCTGACATTGTCAGATGAATTGTGTAACTCTCGGCATTGTGGGCAATCATATGAAGTTGACCGGTTATTTCTTGTCCGGCCATAACATATATAGGTTGTTATAAAACACAACGTAACTGGTACCGGACGGTTGTAGGTGAACCAGGATCAGTAGTCAGCCACCTTTGTACAGCACTGCAGAAAGTTAGCACCAGGCCCCCACATTTGGTACCGGATATTCTCAGTTACGTTGTGTTTTATCAGTCAACGTCGTCTAATAATTTGGTTCATCGCGCATATTTCTACGTACACAAAAACCATGCTCATTTGTTGTTTCACGGGTTCTCTAGAAAACCAACAACTTACCATCTCAAAGTTGGTGCTTAAATCTCATGATTGAACCAAAACAAGAATTGTCTCATTTGATCAATGATAGTGATACACTTTCACTACACAAAACAAGAATAGTCTCAAAGGCAGTTCTTGAAGGTATAAAATGTGAAACATCAAGTACAAACAAGATATTCAACAAAGTTTTCCAGTTGAGTCTCGAGTCGAACACATGAAAATCAACGGGTGACCTAACTACTCATCAGCCAACTCTCGTGCTCAGCTCGAAACAAGCATGTTTTAAGTGCATGTTTCCTTGCCAATTCTTACACCCCTCATGTTTATCAACACTCAAACAGCACCGTGTTTTGTTTCCCTCCACAAAAACTCACTTTTAGGTTGCTTTTTTTGACAATACCCAGAAACAATTTACACGTGCAATCTCACATAAAGCCAACAAAATATTTGTCCTTACTCTCTCTTTTGACCGTTAAAGTCTAACCCCAGCAAAAAGTAAAGCAAAGAAAGGGGCTTTTGCACCCATTAGGTAGTTGCTGTTCTGTGTGAACTATCTCATGATTATCAATTTTCTTAATCATTGTTCATTCTTTCACAAGATTTGTCCATTCATCCATATCCTCTTCATGCATTATATATACATATACATATATGTGTATATATATATATATATATATATATCATACTACAGGAAAAATAGAAGCATCAAGCACTCCAAGTTCTAGTTCAAAAATTCGTACCCGAAGCCATTGGTGTTCTTCCCCTTCTCCCAGTAATTCTCATTCTTTTTTTGAGTATCTACAACAGTGGCGGACCTACCTTTGTCATAAAGGGGGCAGTTGCCCCCCTTTGGTTTTTAAATTTTTTGTTTTAGTAGTACAAATATTTTAAAATTTTAGTGGTATTAATGCAATTTAGCGATACTAGCCCCCTCCCCCCTTGTTTGAAAAAAAAAAAAAACACTAAATTTTTTCCCCCCTTTTAAAAAAATCTGGGTAGCCACTGATCTACAAACAGGAATCATCAACATCAGAATGCAATTTAGCGATACTTTCCCTTTATTCTACATAACAAATCTGTGTTTGATTACAGGAACACAGCTCAAAAGCTAGGATGGACATCTTCAACTCAGCACTGTACTTGGAAAACTGCCACATTATTCGGGAGAACGAGAGGTTGAGGAAGAAAGCTGAAGAGCTCAACAAGAAAAACCAGGCTCTGTTATCTGAGTTGAATTTGAAACGCTCCGAGGTAGATTCCAATCCACAGCTTGGCTCCGGTCCCACAGCTCCAATGAATAGCACCAAACGTGAGGCACACAATCATAACTAAAGCTCACCCCACCAGCAAAACCTGCATCCATGCACTTCAATGCCTATTCTTCGACTACCATATTTGTTATCAGCTCATAGACCCATCTTCGCACAATCTTTTATTTCTCGATGCAAAATAAAGTTCAAAGTTATAGTTTTGATATTAATAAACAAATATCTCTCTCTCTCTCTCTCTCAATTTAGTAATCTATTTTTAGTTTCCTGTCTATGCTTGAGAAAGTTTGGTAGAATGCCTTGAAATGCTTGTAGGCAATATCAACATCTTCCTTTCCACATATTTCTCTCACACTGCAAGTAAGGACCAGTAAAAATAAATCAAAATAAATGGCAAATTAGCATATACATTGCAACAGAGCCTCGCATTGGAAATTTCATCGACTGCATAGATGTAAAGATAAGGGGTAATGGCAGGGATCCCAAGTTGCCATCCTCGATCTATGTGGCAAGCATATAACTAGTCAGACCTCAAATCCTATTACTAAAGACAACAGGTAATGACAGGGATCCCAAGAAAGACAATTTCGGTGATTAGAAATGTTAAGGAGCACACTACATCGCAAATCTTCGAGGGTATACAAGGAATGAGCTTAGGTTCCATTTGTTGGGAAAAGTCTTTCTTGGTTCAAGAGACTAAATTTAAATTTGCAATACATCCCAGATTTGAAATTTTCAAAGATAAGTATACGATCTATAAAACCATACATTTCTTTTCAAATAATAGTATAATAACAATAATAAAAAATAATTAACATAAAGGATTTTCAAGTTTACATTGAAAAGGGATTCTGTTTCATCAGTTAAATGATTCAGAAAGTATGTTAGGGAGGTTAATCTGTTGCCTTTTACTCAGTAGCTGAATTGATAGAGAAGAACCTGACAAGAAACCGGTTGCAGATCCGAGCAACATATAAACAGGCATAGGTTTTGTAAATATCAGATACTAATAAGGCAGTACATCACTAAAATACCTAATACCACTTACTACACTAGTTTACAAACTTCAGTGTTGTCAACCGAAAAAAAAAAAGAACCGAGGTCAAGTTTTGAACTACTCCCTCCGTCCCAAAATGTTTGTCCCATTTGACTCTTTTGTTGAACTTTGACCACAAATATATGACAATTTAATTATGTTCATGAAATTCTAAAAATTCCTATTGATTCACCATTAATAATATTATCAACAACAACTTTTAGAATTTCATGAACATGATTAATCTCTCATAAATTTGTGGTCAAAGTTCAACAAAAAAGTCAAATGGGACAAACATTTTGGGACGGAGGGAGTACTTCTTATTCATATCGATATTATAACACGCCCTCATTAGTGCCGTGAGCCATGACCATTATATATTTTCTAAACAATCTCAAGCAAATTTCTTTCGGTTCATTCCATATTACGGCTGCTTCTATGGTTTCATTAAAATGATAACTTCACTTGCATCTCTTTTTTTAGTTTTACCCCTTTACCTTTTTAACATTCTTATTTTCGCTACAATTTGTTACTCCCTCCGTCCCAAAATGAATGTCCATTTGAAATTTAAGGGTCATTTTGAAATGGTTGATCTTTAATAGAGAAAAATCATAAACATTCTTGCTATTCACTTTCAAATCTTTAGTTTTGCAAAAATATAATGAATTATGAAAAAAAATGATTTTTTTTTTAAATTTCGGACAGTTATTTGAAGGTAAAGTTTCAAAATGTCATTCATTTTGGGACAAAACAGGAAATTAAATTTGGGTCCATATCAGTCTATTTAGTATTATGGATAGGAAAAATATGAAAATAGCAACCACCCTAAGTATTTCCTCCTGTCTTGTGATGCAACCTAAAGGTGATTCAAAATCAACATGTAGATTGGAAATACATTTCTAATCTGTGCATGGAAATCTGAGGAATGCCACAATTTGTTGGGATGTGGAGTCAAAACCATGGATAAAGGAAAAATCCGGAGGTGAGTCTGTTGGACTGGGCGACCGCCCATGGTGGTGGTGGGCGACCGCCCATGTGTACAGAAGGATGGTCTCGTGTGAAATTCCTCTTGGGCGACCGCCCATGACGTGGTGGGCGACCGCCCACGTGACGGGGAGGATTTTCTGCAGCAGATTTTGTTTCCTACTTTGATCAGATCTCCTCCTGCATTGGTGATTCCTTTTGGTAGTAATACTTGGAAAGAAAGAAGATTACTTTCTTAGGAATTCGATTATTACTAGGATTTGATTTATTGTTCCCTATAAATACATGTGATAGCCTAGAAACAAATTGTAACATCTGAAAATATTAGAGAGAATATTTTGGCTTGGTAGCGCCCCCGGACGTAGTTGTTGTTGCAACGAACCGGGTTAACAATTCTTGTGTGTTCCTTTGTGTGTGATTTACTTTTCGTGTGTGTTGCTCTTATTATTACTCCAAGCTTGGGCCGTTCCGCTGCGTGAATTCACAACAACTGGTATCAGAGCCTTTGGTTTTGTCGAATCATTGCTTGGGTTATCTTTTGCCATGGATTTATTGGGAGCTTTGGAGGATGGTAATAAGGTGTTGATCGAAAAGTTTGATGGGACGGATTTCAATTTTTGGAAGACACAAATCGAGGATGTTCTGTGGAACAAGGATTTGTATCTACCATTAAAAGAAAAGCCGGCGGACATAGAGGAAGCAAAATTCGAAATCATGGATCGGAAAGCGTTAGGGCTTGTTAGGCAAACGTTGACCAAGGATGTGGCGAAGAATGTTTTGGAGGGAAAGACTACCATGGAGATGTTAGAGATGTTGGCGAGCATGTACGAGGCACCATCGGCGGCGAATAAAGCTCATCTAATGAGGAAGCTGTTGAACATAAGGATGGTGGAGGGCATGTCGGTAACAAAGCATATAAGTGAATTCAAATCTACTGCGACCCAACTGTCTTCCGTGGCTGTTACTCTTGATGACGAGGTACTAGCGTTGATATTACTTTCTTCTTTACCGGAAAGTTGGGATACGACTGCGATAGCAGTTAACGTTTCAACAGGAAAAGTGAAGTTGAAGTTTTCGGATGTCGTTGATGTGATTCTTGGCGAAGAAATTCGTAGGAAGAGCAAGGGTGGGACATTGGGGCTAGCACTAAATGTCGGTGAAAAGAGTAAGGGTGGCAAGAAGGTGATTACTTGCTATGATTGTGGGGAGAAGGGGCACTTTAGGAGAAGTTGTCCGAAGCGGTCAGGCAGAGCGAAGGAATTGAATGTTGCTGAGGAGATAGCGGATGCATTAATCTTGGGTGGAGCAAGCTCAACAGATTCGTGGGTTTTGGATTCGGGCTCGACGTTTCATTCATGCACCGGTGCGTAAAGAATGGAGCAAGACGCTCCGGTGATTTTGGGGTTGTTCGTTTGGGAAACAATAATCCTGTCAAGGTCATTGGAAAGGGGGTTGTTCGGGTCAAAGCAACAGATGGGACTGTTTTGCGGCTACGTGATGTGCGACATATTCCGGATTTGAAGAGGAACTTGATTTCCATAAGGCAACTTGATAAGGAGGATTGTGTGGTGACCTTCGGTTGTGGGACATGGAAGGTAAACTGCGGAGCTAGCTTGGTGGCTCGTGGCGGCGTGGAAAATATGTTGTATACCACATGCAACATGAGTCGTTGGGGGAAACGAAGGCGCATCCCAATGATGAATGGTGGTGGCCGAGATCGCCATGGTGGGAGAAATTTCACTAAATGGTATGTTGGTAGAAAATTGGGTGATGAAGTCGGCCGACGCGGAGCCAATTTGGCCAACATGGGAGCGGGATCTAGAACGGTGATGCGATGGGTTGCAAAGAACACACAAAGGTTCCAAGCTTGTGATTGTGTGGGGCACGTGGATTCGCGCTGTTCAGGATCGATAGTTAGCAAGCAAGTGAGCGGGGATGTGCAGGGAGGATCATTCGGAATGAAGACTCGGAGCATGGTAGAACCGACAGTTATGTTGAAGCGTAGCTCAGCTTCAACTCACTTGGATAACTAGACAAGAGGCCGGGCGCTACCAACGCAATAGCTGGCCACTGAAATTTGTTTCAAGAAGAGGTATCATGGATGGTTTGTCTCCAGGTGGGAGATTGTTGGGATGTGGAGTCAAAACCACGGATAAAGGAATCAAGAAGAAAATCGCGGAGGAGTGACTGTCGAGCTGGGCGACCGCCCAAGGTGGTGATGGGCGACCGCCCAGTAGTACAGATGATTGGGCTCGGGAATTTCCAACTTGGGCGACCGCCCATGGTGTGGTGGGCGACCGCCCACGTGACGAGGAGGATATTTCTGCAGCTGATTGGTTTCCTATTTGGACAAGATCTCCTCCTACATTGGTGATTCCTTTTGGTAGTAATATTTGGAAGGACTTGTGAAGAAAGAAGATTACTTTCTTGAGTAGGAATCCTTTTATTACTAGGATTTGATTTATTGTTCCCTATAAATACATGTGATAGCCTAGAAACAAATGGTAACATCTGAAAATATTAGAGAGAATATTTTGGCTTGGTAGCGCCCCCGGACGTAGTTGTTGTTGCAACGAACCGGGTTAACAATTCTTGTGTGTTCCTTTGTGTGTGATTTACTTTTCGTGTGTGTTGCTCTTATCATTACTCCAAGCTTGGGCCGTTTCGCTGCGTGAATTCACAACAACTGGTAGAATTGGGTCCTCATCCCCTTAAAAGGCCTTTTAAGGGGATGAGGACCCAATTCTAACATGGTATCAGAGCAGGTTCATTACACGTGCAGGCCCAACGGCCCACGATGTCACTCCGCGCCACCCGATTGATAAGTCCACGTTGTAAGCTTTGACAAAAAAGCCCGCTACACGTGAGGGGCCGTGTTAGAGATATTATCCCACATCGGGAATTGACAAACCTTGCATATAATATATAAAGATCCTGGGCCACTCCCCTTATCACCAATTGGTTTTAAGGTGGAACCTCAGACTTTATCATGGTATCAGAGCCTGGTTCAAGTTGATGTTGGGCTTAAGTTAACCCGTGTTGGGTGCCCGTGTTGGGTTTGAAGTCTACGTGTAGTGCCAAGTTACCGGCCTACACGTGAGGGGGCGTGTTGAAGTCCCATGTATCCCACATCAACTTGGAGAATATAAATGATCCACTATATAAGGTTGGTTAACCTCACCCCTTAACAAGGCCTTTTAAGGGGATGAGGACCCAATTCTAACAAGATGAAATAATAAACCACAAGAACAATCAGACAAATCATTTGAAGGAGCAAAAATAGAGAGAAAGAACTTCACTGTTTACAGCCCCCAAAACAAAACGTGTGCATTGAACAATATGTATAATGTAGACAATAACACATATTGCATTCACCTTTGTCCTCATTGAGGTGGGACGGAGGGAGTATATTACAAGAAATGGCTTAACTTCAAGGCTAGGCTTGAAATAATATTATGACACATCATAAAATTCACACACCACTCAAGAACAAACAGTTTTTTGAGCAACAAAGGAACTCAAACTGATAGAAAAAGTAATCTAGTAAGGTCAATAGAGATTTATCCACATGCAAACTACACAGGCTTTCGAACAAACCCAGAAATGCTGGCGAACTGCTCGCTCAAAAGTGCCTTCCCCTGTGTATTGATAAGAAAAGCAATGAACTATCCGTCTCATAGCCTGAAACATAGTTGGTGCACCAGCTCCCTGAACTGACCCGGAACCCACCTGTACAACAAGAAGCGGGGGAGGGGGGAAGAAGAAGAATATATTTAGATCAACATAGCAAGAGTAAAAGCACGCACAAATATTAAACTGTGCTGCGAATAGTTCAGAGAACATTAAAATAAATGCTCATCAAAAGGTATTTCCAAATTGGTCCCATCATGACGTATTGGGAAGGGTAAAATGGTTCAGATTGAAGAACCTCTACTCAATAAGTAAAAACATAACCTATGAAAATTATATTTACACCACATGATTTTCTGAAGCATGTTTCCTGTCAAGTATGTGTCTTTTTTAGTCACTCCTCTCCTTTTGTTATAGTAGACAAACTAGAACATGGACTTAATCATACAAGATTATATTAAGATTTATGCTTGTCATTGTTTTGGTCAAATTTCAACAATTAGATTTGTATGATGGGAAAAGTGACTAAAGTGATATGAATCTAGGTACAATGACTATCAAGTTGAATAGAAATGGACACAGACATTTGTTAACTAGGGAAAGCCCTTGAACAACTTGTTCGCCGGCACAAAACCCCGGGAGGATGTGGCTCCTGCCTTGACCGAAAGTTTATTAAGAATTTTCTTGAGATTACAATGCTAAGAGCGTATGAAAAGGGAGCTTAGGCTAGTGTAGTGCGTGTGTGAATTTACAGTGTATGTTCCCTTTTATACCTCAAGAATAAAACTAAATAACAATGAGGGCCTACAAACTCGGAATTGAGGTTTATCCTTGGAGATTTATCCGCACTCATCCGTTGGGAAAGAGATAGTCGTTGGCTTGCTGAAGAAACGTGGTTGAACTGGTCTTTGGCACGTCCCCTATAAAATAGGAAAAGCGTTATGCGTCCCAACCTGTAAAAACCAAGTTGTAAACAGAACAACCCAAGTTGTTAGTACCAAGTTGTTTAGGCGTAAGTTGCAAACATGTTGATTGAAAATGTAGGGCCCAACAATTGCCCCCAAACTTTTTGAATTAAAAAAGAAGAATAGAAAGAGACAAAAAGAATTCAAAAGGTTTGCCAAAATAAGAAAGGAACGACGGTTTAAAAAAGAGACGCGATGGGACGGTTTTCAGGTAGTTTCCCGAGGCAAAAAGGTGTATTTGTTTTAAAAGGTCTCAACCACTTTCAACCTCCATAAATAAGAAGGTTCCTGTTCCAAATCTCCCTTTCAAAAACGTAGCTTTCAAAAAGATTACGGGAAGAAGAAGGAGAACCAGGAAAGACGGTTTTGGAGAAGTAAGTAGAAATTGCTGGTGAGTTTCTTGTTTCCTTTTCAGTTCCATCTTTGAATCTTTGTTTTAAGTTTGAAAAATGGGGAAGAGAAAGGTGGTAACTTTAATTGAGAGTGGAGAGGGTTTGCCCGTGGGTTTTCTCACTCAAAACATGTTGAAGAACCCTGAAAAAGAAAAGTGTACCATTCCTGCCGTTAATTTAGAAATTATCAAGAGGAATCACGCCATGGCTTTTGAAACTGAACTTTTTACCCATCCTGACCTAACTCCAGAGTGTTTTTCCCCGGAATGGGTATGTTTCCCTGAATATCCGTTCACTATTGGTCTGAAATTCCCGTTTCCAATTTTAATCACCCAGTTCTTTGTATCTTCCAAGCTTAACTATACCCAACTCATGCCTCAAGGTTGGAGAAGCCTTCAAACCCTAGTAAGGCTAAATGCAGAAACAGAGTTAGCAATTGGTCTAGAGGAATTTGCTTTTACGCATGAGTTTAGGAGCTTTGGTTTAGGGAGATATGGCTTTAGGGTTAGGGTTGGTAGGACGCCTTTCTTAATCGACAATGTTGACCCTGCCGATAGAGGATGGAAGAACAAATTCTTTTTTGCAAAGAAGAGCACCCTGGTGAAGGATGTGGGTGCCAACTTCAAATGGAGGTCCCAAGGTAGTAGGCAATTTTTCTTACTCTAATGATGATTTTCAGTAATGTACTAACTATTTCTCCAAATTTTTCTTTGGCCTAGTCGCGAAGTTGGATGTGCTTTTTCCCTTTAAAGACAACACAGAGGAAAGAGTGAGCGAGATTTATAACTTGGAATCCTTAGTGAGAACTTTTAAGGCACTACCAGTTCTATTTGTTGCAGATTCTAACAAGGAAGTTGGTCCCAAAGAAGTCCGAGAGGCAAACCTTGAAGAAACCTTTTCTGAGCCTATCCCAATGTCTACAGGTTAATCAAATACTTTAAATCTTTGCCTATCTCCAAGTTGTTCTAACCCCTTCACTCTGTTCTAACTCTTCATTCTATTTTGCAGCCACTCGCTCCAAGGAAACTCGTTATCACGCCGACCTTCTTGCCGCAGCCAGAGCAAAAAGCTTGGCAAAGAAGGATGGTAAACCCCCTACCCCTGTGTCTATTGTGGCTAGCTCCCATGTGGCTGCATCCAAGAAGAAGGGGGATGCAAAGAAAAGAAAACTGGTGGAAGCTGAGGCCACAGATGCAAACAGTGATATGGACATGGAGAAGTTAGGAGAAAAATTTAGGGCTGTTGTTGAGAAGGTAAAGATGAAGGAATCTTTGAATTTTATCAAAGAGCTTGATAAAGTACTAACATCCTTTTTGGTGCAGGAACTCATGACCCCGATTGTGGCCTACATTGATGCATTGAAGATCAAAGCGGCGAGGCTTGGTCACGAAGCCGTTAATCAAAAAGGAGGCTGCCAAAAGTGCCAAGGAAGTGGAGAAATTGAAGAGGGAGGCAAACAAGCATGTTGGTGAGGTGGAAGGTTTGAGGAAGGATTTTGAACGCTTGGGAGAAGAAGTGGAAGCCATTCGAGCTGAGAATAAGGCTCATATGAAAGAGCTTGAAGTTGCAGAGGGGAACTTCAAATTCAATGCCACCAAGACTTTGTTGGAGACCCGCATTCAAATGATTGAAGAATATGAAAACGGACAGGCCATAGCTTGGAACTTGGAAGATGAGAGAAAAGTTTTGGAGGACCATATTGGTGAGCCAGCGGATGCAGAAGAAGTGAATTCCGCGGCCCTAGAGGCTCTAGTTGATGATGCTAACAAGGATTTAAGCACCATAGTGGCTACTCCAAATGATCAAGTGGAAGATGCAACACCGGCGACAGCAGGCCAAAAAGTTTGAAAAACATTTTAAAGTTTTTGGATATTTTGGATGAAAACAATTTTTTTGCTTTATTTGTGTACCTTTATTGGTACAACAAATGGGGGGGAGTGTCCCTTTAAAACAATGTTTTTTGGTTTGTAATGGTTCATAAGAACCGAGACAATTTCTTTTTGGGGGTACTAGGTTGGTCTAGTACTCCAAGCTTTTTTAGGTTTTTAGGGACTTGTTGGCTTATCCAACTTGTCCTTAAACTGAAAAAATCTTTTGAAAAAACATTTAACGGTTTTTAGCAAAGTAAGATATGTCCCTGAGGGACGCTTGTTTGTTCTTTGGATAACATGTAAATGTTATAAACCGTAGGTAACATGAAAATGTTACAACCAATAGTTCACAACTTAAAGAAGTGTGAAAACGTGCGCCCAGGCGAAGGTGTCAAAACCTTAATTCGTAAGAAAAGATGTAAATCTTTTAACCAATAGTACCTTTGATCAGAGGTAAATCGTTTGAAGGGATAGAGCAAGTATCGCCCGTCTGGCGTGTCAACAAGCTCTATACCTTCAGCCTAGAATTCCAACATGTATCGGCGCACCGGGCGTGTCAACATGTTGAAATTTTCTTCTTCGAGTTCAAACATGTATCAACCGTACCGGCGTGTCAACATGCTTGACCTTTGTCCTCCTCAGGCTCAAACATGTATCACCCGCATGCGGCGTGTCAACATGTTTGTCTTGTTCCAGCCTTAGGTCTCAACAAGTATCGCCCGTACCGGCGTGTCAACATGTTGAGCCTACTCCGTTTGCTCAAGTTACACCTCGCAAAACAAATTTATGTTAGGGCCGGGCGTTAGCAAAGCTAACGCCCTCCGACGCTCAAGTCGCAATGTTTTAATAAGAGTAGAAAAAATTGAAATGCGTAATTGAACTTGACATAAATTTAGACCGTACTGAAGAGTCTAGTTATAAATAAGCTCGGACTTACGTGAAATAAAGTTTCAAGTGGATAGCGTTCCAACTTCTAGGGATTCTGTCTCCACTCGGGGTTGACAACCGTATGCACCTTTGCCCTTCAAAGATCGATGAGATATGGGCCTTCCCACTTGGGAGCCGGCTTACCCGCATTCAATTCTCTTGTATTTTGAAATACTTTTCTCAAAACTAAATCACCAACACGGAACCTTCTAACTCGACATTCTTGTTGTAAGACCTAGAAATTCGCCGGCGATAAGCCGCCATCCTTATCTTGGCTAAATCCCGATCTCATCAATTGTATCTAAATCTTGAGTTAGCAAGAGGTTATTTTCATCTTGAGTCAATAAGCCATACCTTGCCGTGGGGACTGTTGCTTCAAGCGGAATCACGCCTTCGCTCCGAATACTAAAGAATAGGGAGTCCTACTGTGGCTCCTTTAGAAGTAGTTCTATCTCGCCCATAGCACAAGTGGTAATTCTTCAACCCATTTTCCCTTCTTACGGTCTAGACGCTTCTTCAAGTTGTTGATGATCAACTTGTTGCTTGATTCAGCTTGGCCGTTGGCTTGAGGGTGGACAGTGTGGACATGATTAACTTGATGCCCCAAATGAGCACAAAAATCCTGGTCTTTTTACTTATGAACTGTGACCCGTTGTCACATACAATCTTTGAGGGTACACCAAACACGCTAATGATATTTTTCTTTAAAAATGAAATTACCTCTTTATCCCTTACTTGCACATAAGCTTCTGCCTCGATCCACTTCGAGAAATAATCGGTTAGAGCCAACATGAATACTTTGCCTCCTGGAGCTTTGGGCAACTTGCCTACAATATCCATGCCCCACTGCATGAAAGGCCAAGATGAGACTATAGGATGTAGAGGTTCGGCAGGTTGATGCAAGATGTTGCTATGTCTTTGGCAGGCGTCACATTTCTGCACATAGTTCATGGCATCTTGACGCATGGTTGGCCAGTAATATCCCGTCCTGAGGGCCTTTGATGCAAGTGACTTTCCTCCAGAATGGTTTCCACATATTCCTTCATGGATTTCCTTAAGTACCAGTTCAACTTGCTCATTATCGACACATCTCAAGTAGTGCCCTGCAAAAGACTTCTTGAACAGCACATTATCTATTAAAACGAAAGTTGAAGTTCGAATCTTAAATGATCTAACATTCTTAACATCAGGGGGAATAGTTCCAAGTTGAAGGAACTCAATGACGGGTTGGGTCCAAGAAGGCTTAGCATCTTGTGTCCCAATAGGCGGAGTAACCACTTGAGTTTCTTCAACTTGGTCTATCACCGGGTACTTAACATAAATAATGGGGATATTAGCATGCAACATTGATTTGCAAGTTGAACCCAAGTTGGCCAAGGCGTCTGCCTCTGTATTTTCTTCTCTGGGGACCTGTTCCAAAGAGAATGATAGAAATCTCGAAGCTAAAGCTTTAACATGTTGGAGGTACAGGGTCATCTTGGAATGCTTCGCCATATAACTGCCATTAAACTGGTTAGCTAGTAATTGAGAGTCAACAAATACATTTAAATGTGTAATATTCAAACTCAAAGCTGCAGTTAAACCCATGATTAGGGCTTCATACTCAGCTTCATTATTTGTTGCATTAAAGTCACAAGATACAGCTTGAGGTATGATATCACCTTGAGGGGATTTTAGGACTATTCCCAAACCAGTTCCCTTGGAATTTGAGGCTCCATCTGTAAATAATGTCCAAAATCTAGGAATAGTTTTACCTTCAAGTTGTTGCACTTCCAGTTCTACCTCAGCCGCAAACTTGGACTGAAGTCAGCTACAAAATCGGCTAGGGCCTGTGATTTGATGGCTGTTCTTGGCTCGTATGATATGTCATACGTGCTCAACTTGACTGCCCACTTGGCCATCCTGCCCGACATCTCCGGAGTCCTTAACACATTCCTCATAGGATAATTAGTTCTAACAGTTATGGAATGTGTTTCAAAATAATGACGTAATTTGGTAGCAGCAGTAGTTAAGGCTAATATTAATTTTTCAAGATGAGAGTACCTTGTTTCGGCATCTAATAAAGACTTACTCACATAGTAAACGAGTGATGTTGCTCACCTTGGATTTCCTTCACTAATACCGCACTAACAAAGATTTTCAGATACAGCTAGATACAAATAAAGTTGCTCACCATGTTCGGGTTTAGCGAGTAGGGGTGACGTCATCAAATATTCTTTAAGTTGTTTGAAAGCTGCCTCATGTTGGTCGGTCCATTGAAAGAGTTTATTTTTTCTCAAGACTTCATAGAATAACCTGCACTTATCAGATGATTTGGATATAAATCTATTCAAAGCAAATTTACTCTACCCGTTAACCTTTGTACGTCCTTGATGTTTTTAGGGGATTCCAAGTTGAGAATGGCTTTGATTTGTTCGGGACTTGCTTCGATTCCCCTCTTGGTTACCATATATCCCAAGAATTTGCTCGCTTCTAACTCCGAAGTTGCACTTCACCGGATTGAGCTTCATGTTGAAGGCTTTCAAGATGTTGAATGCCTCGAAGGTGCTCTACATGATCCTCAATGTGTTTGGATTTGACCACCATGTCGTCTATGTAGACCTCCATCGTCTTGCCAAGTTGATCTTTGAACATCTTGTTTACCAACCTTTGGTAGGTTGCCCCTGCATTTTTAAGACCAAATGGCATAGAAATATAACAATATATACCTTCCGGAGTCATGAATGCTGTATCTTCTTGGTCCGAAGGTTCCATTTGAATTTGTTGATACCCGGAAGATGCATCCATGAACGTCAAGATGTCGTGGCCAGCTGTCTCATCAACAAGAGAATCAATGTGAGGGAGAGGGAATGGATCCTTTGGACAGGCCTTGTTCAAGTCGGTGAAGTCCACGCATACTCGCCACTTGCCATTCTTCTTCTCCACCACTACAACGTTAGCCAACCACTTTGGATACTGAACTTCTCTGATCATCTTGGACTTCAGCAGCCTTTCAACTTCATCCTTAATGATCTGGTTCCGCTCCTGGGCGAACTTCCTTCTTTTTTGACGGACAGGACGGATGGTCGGATCGATGTTCAACTTGTGAGTAATAATATCCTTGCTTATCCCTGTCATGTCCTCATGTTTCCAAGCGAAACAGCATCTCTGGCTTTTCAGGAACTCGATCAACTCCTCTTCGATCTCGGAGGGTAGGTCTACCCCAACTTGCACTAGGGCCTCAGGATTTGATGCGTCAACTGGAACGCTTTTTGTATCATGCTCCACTGCTTCAAGAACATCCTGGGCCTTTTTCTTTAATTGCTATGCTTGCCGAGGGGTCGAGCTCGCTTTCATGTTGATCTTGTAACATTCCTTAGAGACTTGCTGGTTTCCCTTCAACTTGGCAACACCCCAAGGTGTTGGAAACTTGACGCATTGATGGTAAGTCGATGGCACGGCCTTCATGTTGTGGATCCAAGGCCTTCCCAAAATGACATTGTATGAAGAAGAGCATTCAATCACACAAAACCTCTCCATGGAATTCATACCTTCTAGGTAGATGGGCAACTTGATCTCACCGACTGTCTGTTTCACCTCACCACTGAACCCTACCAGTACGGATGAGTTCTTCACAACTTCAGACAAAGGAATACCCATATCTTCAAGAGCATGAGTAAAGATGATGTTGACTGAACTGCCACCATCGATCAGGATCCGCTTGACCACACAATTAGCAATCTGCACTTGAACAACTAGACCATCATGATGAGGGTCCAACGTGTTGTCTTTATCTTCATCTTCAAAAGAAATGATATGACCGTCTGTGAAGTCGCGGCGCCTTATAGGCAATTCTGATTGATCTTCCTTAGAGCTCTTGGCATGACGCTTGGCGGCAGAGTAAGTTGTGCCGCAAATGTGAGACCCACCTGAGATAACATTCACTACCTTGGTGGCCGGAGGGGGTGCAACTTTGTCGGGCCTAGATTGCTCCTCTGAACCAGGTTCTTTGGACTCACTCCTGATCCTCTTCTTGCCCAACAAATCCTTGAGAAGACCCTTGGACAACAAATGAGCAATCTCCTTCCTCAAAGCGAAACAGTTCTCGGTGGTATGCCCGAAATCTTCATGAAATGCGCACCACTTGGACTTGTCCTTCCAAGTTGTTGACTGATCATTCTTCTTGGGCCATCTCGCTTTATCTCCAAGATTTCCCATGGCGCATAAGATTCCTGCAATGTCCAGCTGAAAAGTGCGATTCAGAGATTTGTGGATAATCATTATCATCACCTTCTGATCATCATCTACAACATGAATTCTAGAAGGTTCGGTTTAACGGGGTTTGCCTGTTGGACTTAGGGTGATGGGAGTCCGATCGTCTGTCGAGAGGGTTCAAATAGAGGAGTAGGAGTCCTCCAGTTGATTTCCCCATTGCCAAGCTATCTTCCTCCAATCGGATGTAAGGCAAGACCACAGTTACGATTTCTTCAAGTTGTTTCGCGGGGTCATCACCAACTCGTTGTAAAACAATGAGCTCTTCTTCAAGCCTATGCGGAATGCCTCCGTTCTTTGTGGACACGTCCAAGTTGGGTATAGTCACCGCCTCCTTATTGAACCTGTGCAAATACTCTTTGAGACTTTCATTAGGCTGTTTGTACAATTCTATAAAGATCACTAGTCAACTTGTCAAATGCCCTGTTGCATGAAAACTGATTAATGAACATATTGACAAGTTGAGCATAAGATGAAATAGAGTTTAGAGGAAGCCTGTTAGCCATTTTAAGGCCGGTCTGACAAGGTTGAGCCAAAGCCCTGCAAAAACATGCTTCTTTAAACATAGGAGGGATACTTATGATATCCATTGACTCTTGATACAGCAACACGTGCTCTGCTGGATCGGTACTTCCGTCATACTTCTTCATATGAGGGCGAGAACTTCTTCGGGATCTCCACACGGCTATCGGCGGCACAAAACGAGATTCGTTGTAGCAAGTTGGAGAGACTTGGTGATATGGCAAGTTGACTCCAGGCACGCTTCGGAGCAACTCCTTAATGGTTTGCATTTCCTTAACAAGTTGGTTTCTGCGAAAGAGGAGCATTATTAACTTGAGGTGCGAAAGTATCGAAAGCATTAAAGAAACTTCTGTTTGCCCCACGAGGGTGTAGCATAAGTGTAGCAAGATGATAGCGCGGATTGGCTAGGCGATAGGCCGAATCTTGGTTGCTCAATTGGAATGGATGTCACAATCGTGCTTTCCTTGGCAAGGTGTTGGACATCGGGATATCTCCAACATGGCTTGGTCTGTACCTGCACCAAACAAAGATCTAGGAAGTAAAGGTGAAAATGGAGTGGATACTTGAGTCTCCGCTTGCTTCCCTTTACGCGAGACTATCAATGGCTTGAAGATCATTGTATTCGTACGCTCCCGATCATCCAACCGATCGCCTATTTTCCTCATCATGTCCGCCATGTTGGACATTATCTCCAAGTTGACGGCTTACGCACTTGGAGGAGGGTTGCCTTGGGCATTGGAAATAGGAAGCGGCCGACTCTGACTGCTGGAAGATGGATTAACCATTTCTACTTAGATAATCAAAGTTTCCCACGGACGGCGCCAAATTGTTTTGGTCAAATTTCAACAATTAGATTTGTATGATGGGAAAAGTGACTAAAGTGATATGAATCTAGGTACAATGACTATCAAGTTGAATAGAAATGGACACAGACATTTGTTAACTAGGGAAAGCCCTTGAACAACTTGTTCGCCGGCACAAAACCCCGGGAGGATGTGGCTCCTGCCTTGACCGAAAGTTTATTAAGAATTTTCTTGAGATTACAATGCTAAGAGCGTATGAAAAAGGAGCTTAGGCTAGTGTAGTGCGTGTGTGAATTTACAGTGTATGTTCCCTTTTATACCTCAAGAATAAAACTAAATAACAATGAGGGCCTACAAACTCGGAATTGAGGTTTATCCTTGGAGATTTATCCGCACTCATCCGTTGGGAAAGAGATAGTCGTTGGCTTGCTGAAGAAACGTAGTTGAACTGGTCTTTGGCACGTCCCCTATAAAATAGGAAAAGCGTTATGCGTCCCAACCTGTAAAAACCAAGTTGTAAACAGAACAACCCAAGTTGTTAGTACCAAGTTGTTTAGGCGTAAGTTGCAAACATGTTGATTGAAAATGTAGGGCCCAACAGTCATGTTATTGCAACAGTACTACGGAGTATTAAATTATCAACTGCGCAGACAATTAGAAGTCTATATTTATTTAATAGCATATCAGGATGATAGTATGGGAATATCTATTTTCACGTTAATGACACAGACGGTTGTTAGGTTGCAGATTGCAAAGAGAAAAGTACCTCTTCATTCTCAAAGAGTGCAATCATTCTAATGGCATCCTCACTTGATAGATCTCCAGGTTCACATGAATCAATAAGAGCTCGCAATGCGCAAAAACTTGAAGCAAGATTATCTAGTCTTCCAGAAAATATGAACTCATTCTTTCCCCCTCACATTCAGCTCAATACTTGCTATCTCATCAATTCCACAGCCGAACTCACTAGACAAGATCTGAAAGAAAAAAAAAACTCAATGAAAAAGCCTACAAGACCTACAATCATAATATAAATCCACAATAGGAACAACCACTTTCAAGCTTTGGATATTTATGCAGGATCTGCAGAGTAGAAAAACATGTAACGCAGATCTAGATACATCATACATCAAGGCTGCATGTTGGGAAAATGCATAGAAAGCGGTAACTAATTCTATGATGTGAATACAAAAGCTTACTATTTCATATAAAAATGAAAAAAATAAAATCAAGTAACAGTAGACTCTGCCATATGAAGAGCTTTAAAGTCTATGCATAATATATCCACAGCTCTTACCAACAATTCAAAGCTCAGGTTGAAAGGTACTTGTGTCCACCTAGCAACACATTTGAGTTTCAACCTTTGAATCTTTTTATAGGGAAATTAATCTATGATTTTTAGAAGTTAAGCTTAAGTGAGTTCTTTCAAGTGCAAGTTCATGTTAGCCATGTCAGCCATTTTCATAGGAGTTATGATCGATGTACCCAAAACAATTCCCACTTGGCACTTCCTAACGGATATTTAACAGACTACTTCTACCAAAGAGCACCTGACAACCTTGTCCTCACCAAAAGCACCATATTGCCATCAATAATTCACCCAAATCGCCCCTACAAAAGAAACCAAAGATTTCACACTAATCAAAGGTAAAGTGTACCTGCATCAGTAATGGATGATGAGAATCTTTTGAAGAAAAATTAATTTTCTCTTTGAGCTCAGCAGATGTGTCCTCAGATTTTGTTGCCAGGAGGGGATGAGTTGAGTCTCCAAATTTGGTTTAAACCCATCCTTGTTCACTGTGCTGTACAACAAAAACAGCAAAAATTAAAGCAGCAGTCAATACGGTGGTATATTTGATATGTACTTAGATGCATGACTCTCATAAAACAAATATAAGAAAGAATTATACACTACACCGTATATGTTCAACTCTTGATTTCGTATCAGCGATCCTAGTTTCGCATCTGATGGAATAAAACTAACATATTATATCTCTCTAATTTTTACACGCAGACACATTAACATATGGTCATGATTTTCCCTATAATTGACGCAGCACGGAAGCAATACGATTCGTGTTTAGCGCACTAAACACAAGAATTCACAAGCAATGAATCCTCAAGAACACAAATCTGGAATCCACCAGAAAATTAAAGAGAAATCTCTTTGAATTGAAAATCAATAATGAATAAGTTGTCTTCCAAAAATAAAAGACTAAGTATTTATACTTCTACCTAGGCAGTAAATAAAAGGAGTTCCCAAAAGCAATAAAATACCAAAAATAATGAAATTTCCGTAATTAAAACGAAATCAGTCTTCAAAACCCCGTCACGAGCGCGGCCGCCCTTAGGCCCAGCGCGGTCGCGCACCTTGGCCGAGACTCATGCCAGTTCTTCCTCGTCTTCAGCGCGGTCGCCTTCCCTCCGAGCGCGGTCACGCATCTTGGCCGAAACAGCTGCCTGGTTGTCACTGTCTTGAGCGCGGCCGCTCTCCCCGATGAGCGCGGTCGCTCTCGCTCCTGTATCAGTCTCCTCCACCTCCAAAGAACTCGACTCCGAGTTCTCATCAGGATAAAGAACTCCATCCGCGTGATACTCATACATGTCCGCCACGTTGAAAGTATTCGAGATGTTCAAGTTATCAGGAAGAGCCACCACATATGCATTATCATTGATCTTCCGAGTCACCTTGAAGGGCCCATACTTGCGAGGTTGCAATTTCTTGTACATGCCAACAGGAAAACGTTCTCGTCGAAGGAAAACCATAACATCATCCCCAACCTTGAAAACCTTGACCTGTTTCTTCTTGTCTGCAGCAGCTTTATTCTTCAATCCCGTTGCCTCCAACTTGGCCCGAACCTCTTCTTTGACAGCACATACTTCATTGGCCATATTTTTGTGCTTGGCTCACACCACGACCCCTTGGTAACGGTACCAAATCTACAACATGCCTTGGCGTCGACGAGTAAACTACAGAAAATGGTGATTTACCCGTAGCCGAATGGACTGCACTGTTGTAAGCAAACTCCACCTGCGGTAATGCCAAATCCCACTGCTTCGGCTTGTCCCCACAAACACTTCTGATCATGTTTCCCAATGTCCTGTTAGTAACCTCTGTCTGTCCGTCTGTCTGTGGATGAGCTGTAGAACTCCGATTCAACGCAGTACCGAACATACGCCATAATGTAACCCAAAAGTGGCTCAAAAACTTAGTGTCCCTATCTGAAGTAATGGACTTAGGAACACCATGAAGACGTACCACCTCTCGAAAGAACAGCTTTGCAATATTAGAGGCATCCGAGGTCTTCTTGCAAGCAATAAAATGAGACATTTTGGAAAATCGATCCACTACCACGAAAACAGAATCCACACCTCGTTGAGTACGAGGTAAACCCAACACAAAATTCATGGATAAATCGAGCCATATATCATCAGGAATAGGCAAAGGCAAATAAAGACCAGTATTTTGAGATTGACCTTTAGATACCTGACAAACATAACAACGTCTGACGATAGCACCCGCATCCTTCCGCAGTTGAGGCCAGAAATAACGCTCCTCCAAGCTAGCGATTGTCTTGTCACGCCCCAAGTGCCCACTAAGGCCTCCTCCATGCAAGTCCCGGATCAACTTCTCACGCAATGACGAGACAGGAATGCACAATCGATCCCCTTTTAACAGAAAACCATCACGGACATGAAAATGCACTCGGATGTTTGTCCACACACTTGAACCATAATTCTTTGAAATCAGCATCCTCTCCATACAACTCCTTCAAAGAACTCAAACCCGACGACTTCCTGAGACAATGTAAGTAATAAGGAAGCCCTCCTACTCAGAGCGTCTGCCACTTTGTTCTGAACCCCGGACTTATGTTGAATAATGAAAGGGAACTTCTGCAGATAACTAACCCATCGAGCATGCATCTTGTTTATCACCTTCTGGCTGTGCAAGAACTTGAGGGCAAGATGATCAGAAAATAAAATAAACTCCCTCTGAACAAGATAATGCTCCCACTGTCGCAGAGCCCGAAAAACAGCATAGAATTCCTGATCATAAGTACTCCACTTCTGACGCGCTTCACTTAACTTCTCACTAAAGAAAGCCACCGGTCGTTTCTCTTGTGATAGAACAGCTCCAATCCCTACACCACTAGCATCACACTCCACCTGAAATATTTTATCAAAGTCGGGTAGGGCAAGAACTGGTGCAGTACAAAGTTTTTCCTTGATGAGGGCAAAACTCTGTTCTTGCTCAAAACCCCAATGAAACTTACCCTTCTTCAAACACTCAGTAATAGGGGCAGTGATGGTACTGAAATTCCGAACAAACCTCCTATAGAAAGTAGCTAAGCCATGAAAGCTACGCACCTCAGTGACAGATGTAGGGGCTGGCCAATCCCTTATGGCCCTCACTTTCTCCTCATCCACCTGAATACCATCCTCACCAACCACAAAACCCAGAAAAAGTAGCTTGTTTGTGCAGAAAATACACTTTTTAAGGTTGATGTAGAGCTGATTATCTTTTAGGACTTGCAACACTTGCCTAAGATGATCGAGATGTGCAGTTCTATCTCTACTATAAATCAGGATATCATCGAAATAAACGACAACAAAAGAACCAATAAAAGGTCGGAATACCTGATTCATCAACCGCATGAAAGTGCTAGGGGCATTCGAGAGTCCGAATGGCATGACAAGCCACTCATAAAGGCCATCCTTGCTCTTGAAAGCTGTTTTCCACTCATCTCCTGGCCTAATCCGAATCTGATGGTACCCGCTGCGCAAATCCAGTTTCGTGAACATCTTCGAACCGGATAACTCATCAAGCATGTCTTCCAAACGGGGAATAGGAAATCGATACTTGATGGTAATTTTGTTGATGGCCCGGCTGTCCACACACATACGCCACTGATTACCCTTCTTTGGCACAAGCAAAACCGGCACTGCACACGGAATCATGCTCTCCCTAATAAACCCCTTTCGCAGCAAGTCCTCAATCTGCTCTCGAAGTATCTCATTCTCCTTAGGACTCATGCGATAATGTGGAAGGTTTGGCAATCTAGCTCCCGGAATCAAGTCAATCTGATGCTGAATGTCCCTCATAGGTGGTAGATCATTTGGCAATTCTTCGGATAGCAACCCCTGAAAATCTGCAAGTAGTTCTTCAATGTCCCTTGGTAACCCAATCTCCACACTGACAGAACCCAACAACCCCTTAATGACTATAGGGCAAAAATACTCCGACTCCTCAATAGCTGCGGCAAGATCCTTCTCATTCTGAATAAGCATCAACACCGGCTTATCCTTCTCAACTGGCTTTTCAAACCGCGAAACAGGAGCTATAGCAATCTTGTGCTTGTTCCAGTTGAACAACACCACATTATCCTTACCCCTATAGGTAATATCATGATCGTATTGCCATGGACGACCCAATAATACATGACATACATCCATATTCAAGACATCACGTACAACTTCCTCCTTATAGTGTTTCCCGATAGAAATGGGAACCCTACAAGTACGTGACACTCTAAGTTCTGAACCCGTATTCACCCACCCCAAACCATAGGGTTTCTCATGTGGCTCAGTTTTCAACCCAAGGAATTCAACTAATTTCTGCGAAACTAAATTTTCAGTGCAACCATTATCAACAATTAAATTGCATACCTTGTTAGCAATGGAACAGTGTGCACGAAAAAGATTCTTCCTCTGCCCCTCGTCCTTGGAAGATAGCAACATCTGTTGAAGAACAAAACCCACATGTTCTCCGGACTCCTCCTCTGCGAACTCGGCTCCGGCATACTCATCATCCTCCTCCTCTACTTCATCTTCCTCCTCTAAGAATGCAGCAGTCTTCCCATCGGGGCAAACGTTGGACCTATGCCCATAACCTTGACAAATAAAACACTTATCTCCCGTCGGTTTGGCATACGGATTTGCTGTTTTTCGCACCGGCGCCTTGCCCCTGCCCGGTTGCTTCGCTTGCACGGTTTCTGTCGCACTTTGTTCCCAGTCTTGTTCCTGTGAGCTACTAGTCGCCCCCTTCTCCTTGTTACTCCCTTCATCAGCACCACCTTGCGGACTCCATTTGCGAAAAGGAGCATTAAAGACCCTTGTACTCGACTTCTCCATAAGCTCCGCTTTCAAGGCCAGAGTAGAAGCATCTGTCAAATTCCGTACTTGATGCAAACCCATCTTGTCTTGTATTGAGCCCTTCAGACCATTGATGTAGCGTGCAACCTTCTGCTCCTCAGACTCATCGATCTCCACCCTTGCAGTGTACCTCTGAAATTCAGTAGTATACTCATCAACCGTCCTCTTGCCTTGAACACAATTCAGATATAACTTATACAAAATCTGCTCGTAATCTGCAGCAAAACCTTCCGGAGATCAACTGCTTCATCCGCCTCAAGTCCTAACTGGCTCCTTCCCTTGTCGTCGTCTCTGTACTACTAGTTTATCCCACCAAACTGCAGCAGTACTCTTCAAACGAATCGCTACCATCTTTACCTGTTTATTAGCAGGTACTTCCATGACCTCAAAGAAGCGATCGACATTAGTTTGCCAGTCTAGAAAATCCTCTATACCCATAGTTCCATAAAAATTAGGGATTTCAGCCTTAATTCTATAATCATGGCGATTTTGATTGTTACCTTGTTCTCCATCATCCTCCACGACTTCTTCCTCCGAACTGGACCCATCTTCTTCCCGATTTTCAGCCCTCTGAGGACGTCGAACGGGTTCTACCCTGTCTCCTTCACCCCTAGGGTTTCGATTATCATTCCGATCCCGTTGAGCAAAGAACCAACGCGGCGATTCGTGTCAGCCAACGCAGCGATGGCGTTAGTAATCCCCTCAATATCAGCCTTGGTAGCCTGATCTCCCATAATCCCTCAGTATGGTGAAAAGACAGGATATGGCCTGCTCTGATACCAACTGACGCAGCACGGAAGCAATACGATTCGTGTTTAGCGCACTAAACACAAGAATTCACAAGCAATGAATCCTCAAGAACACAAATCTGGAATCCACCAGAAAATTAAAGAGAAATCTCTTTGAATTGAAAATCAATAATGAATAAGTTGTCTTCCAAAAATAAAAGACTAAGTATTTATACTTCTACCTAGGCAGTAAATAAAAGGAGTTCCCAAAAGCAATAAAATACCAAAAATAATGAAATTTCCGTAATTAAAACGAAATCGCCTTCAAAACTCCCGTCACGAGCGCGGCCGCCCTAGGGCCCGGCGCGGTCGCGCACCTTGGCCGAGACTCATGCCGGTTCTTCCTCGTCTTCGCCGCGGCCGCTTCCCTCCGAGCGCGGTCACGCATCTTGGCCGAAACAGCTGCCTGGTTGTCCCTGTCTTGAGCGCGGCCGCTCTCCCGATGAGCGCGGTCGCTCGCTCATGTCGATCTCCTCCACCTCCAAAGAACTCGACTCCGAGTTCTCATCAGGATAAAGAACTCCATCCGCGTGATACTCATACATGTCCGCCACGTTGAAAGTATTCGAGATGTTCAAGTTATCAGGAAGAGCCACCACATATGCATTATCATTGATCTTCCGAGTCACCTTGAAGGGCCCATACTTGCGAGGTTGCAATTTCTTGTACATGCCAACAGGAAAACGTTCTCGTCGAAGGAAAACCATAACATCATCCCCAACCTTGAAAACCTTGACCTGTTTCTTCTTGTCTGCAGCAGCTTTATTCTTCAATCCCGTTGCCTCCAACTTGGCCCGAACCTCTTCTTTGACAGCACATACTTCATTGGCCATATTTTCAGCTGCTTGGCTCACACCACGACCCCTTGGTAACGGTACCAAATCTACAACATGCCTTGGCGTCGACGAGTAAACTACAGAAAATGGTGATTTACCCGTAGCCGAATGGACTGCACTGTTGTAAGCAAACTCCACCTGCGGTAATGCCAAATCCCACTGCTTCGGCTTGTCCCCACAAACACTTCTGATCATGTTTCCCAATGTCCTGTTAGTAACCTCTGTCTGTCCGTCTGTCTGTGGATGAGCTGTAGAACTCCGATTCAACGCAGTACCGAACATACGCCATAATGTAACCCAAAAGTGGCTCAAAAACATAGTGTCCCTATCTGAAGTAATGGACTTAGGAACACCATGAAGACGTACCACCTCTCGAAAGAACAACTTTGCAATATTAGAGGCATCCGAGGTCTTCTTGCAAGCAATAAAATGAGACATTTTGGAAAATCGATCCACTACCACGAAAACAGAATCCACACCTCGTTGAGTACGAGGTAAACCCAACACAAAATTCATGGATAAATCGAGCCATATATCATCAGGAATAGGCAAAGGCAAATAAAGACCAGTATTTTGAGATTGACCTTTAGATACTCGACAAACATAACAACGTCGACGATAGCACCCGCATCCTTCCGCATTGAGGCCGAAATAACGCTCCTCCAAGCTAGCGATTGTCTTGTCACGCCCCAAGTGCCCACTAAGGCCTCCTCCATGCAAGTCCGGATCAACTTCTCACGCAATGACGAGACAGGAATGCACAATCGATCCCCTTTGAGCTTAAAGCCATCACGGACATGAAAATGCACTCGGATGTTTGTCCACACACTTGAACCATAATTCTTTGAAATCGTATCCTCTCCATACAACTCCTTCAAGAACTCAAACCCGACGACTTCCGAGACAATGTAAGTAATAAGGAAGCCCTCCTACTGCAGCGTCTCGCCACTTTGTTACGAACCCGGACTTATGTTGAATAATGAAAGGGAACTTACAGATAACTAACCCATCGAGCATGCATCTTGTTTATCACCTTCACTGTGCAAGAACTTGAGGGCAAGATGATCGAAAAATAAAATAAACTCCCTCTCGAACAAGATAATGCTCCCACCGTCGCAGAGCCCGAAAAACAAAGATAGAATTCCCGATCATAAGTACTCCACTTCGACGCGCTTCACTTAACTTCTCACTAAAGAAAGCCACCGGTCGTTTCTCTTGTGATAGAACGACTCAATCCCTACACCACTAGCATCACACTCCACGAAATATTTTATCAAAGTCGGGTAGGGCAAGAACCGGTGCACACAAAGTTTTTCCTTGATGAGGGCAAAACTCGTTCTTGCTCAAAACCCCAATGAAACTTACCCTTCTTCAAACACTCGCAATAGGGCGGTGATGGTACCGAAATTCCGAACAAACCTCCTATAGAAAGTAGCTAAGCCATGAAAGCTACGCACCTCAGTGAGATGTAGTGGGCCGGCCAATCCCTTATGGCCCTCACTTTCTCCTCATCCACCCGAATACCATCCTCACCAACCACAAAACCCAGAAAAAGTAGCTTGTTTGTGCAGAAAATACACTTTTTAAGGTTGATGTAGAGCCGATTATCTTTTAGGACTTGCAACACTTGCCTAAGATGATCGAGATGTGCAGCTTCTATCTCTACTATAAATCGGGATATCATCGAAATAAACGACAACAAAAGAACCAATAAAAGGTCGGAATACCCGATTCATCAACCGCATGAAAGTGCTAGAGGCATTCGAGAGTCCGAATGGCATGACAAGCCACTCATAAAGGCCATCCTTGCTCTTGAAAGCCGTTTTCCACTCATCTCTGGCCTAATCCGAATCTCGATGGTACCATTGCGCAAATCCAGTTTCGTGAACATCTTCGAACCGGATAACTCATCAAGCATGTCTTCCAAACGGGGAATAGGAAATCGATACTTGATGGTAATTTTGTTGATGGCCCGGCTGTCCACACACATACGCCACTGATTACCCTTCTTTGGCACAAGCAAAACCACTAAGACCTTGCACACGGAATCATGCTCTCCCTAATAAACCCCTTTCGCAGCAAGTCCTCAATCTGCTCTCGAAGTATCTCATTCTCCTTAGGACTCATGCGATAATATGGAAGGTTTGGCAATCTAGCTCCCGGAATCAAGTCAATCGATCTTTGAATGTCCCTCATAGGTGGTAGATCATTTGGCAATTCTTCGGATAGCAACCCACGAAAATCGCAAGTAGTTCTTCAATGTCCCTTGGTAACCCAATCTCCACACTGACAGAACCCAACAACCCCTTAATGACTATAGGGCAAAAATACTCCGACTCCTCAATAGCTGCGGCAAGATCCTTCTCATTCTGAATAAGCATCAACACCGGCTTATCCTTCTCAACTGGCTTTTCAAACCGCGAAACAGGAGCTATAGCAATCTTGTGCTTGTTCCAGTTGAACAACACCACATTATCCTTACCCCTATAGGTAATATCATGATCGTATTGCCATGGACGACCCAATAATACATGACATACATCCATATTCAGCACATCACAGACAACTTCCTCCTTATAGTGTTTCCCGATAGAAATGGGAACCCTACAAGTACGTGACACTCTAAGTTACGAACCCGTATTCACCCACCCCAAACCATAGGGTTTCTCATGTGGCTCGGTTTTCAACCCAAGGAATTCAACTAATTTCTCGCGAAACTAAATTTTCGGTGCAACCATTATCAACAATTAAATTGCATACCTTGTTAGCAATGGAACAAAGGTGCACGAAAAAGATTCTTCCTCTCGCCCCTCGTCCTTGGAAGATAGCAACATCTCGTTGAAGAACAAAACCCACATGTTCTCAGGACTCCTCCTCTGCGAACTCGGCTCCGGCATACTCATCATCCTCCTCCTCTACTTCATCTTCCTCCTCTAAGAATGCGGCAGTCTTCCCTCTTGGGGCAAACGTTGGACCTATGCCCATAACCTTGACAGCGAAAACACTTATCTCCGTCGGTTTGGCATACGGATTTGCTTGTTTTCGCACCGGCGCCTTGCCCCTGTGGTTGCTTCTTTGCTGCACGGTTTCTGTCGCACTTTGTTCCCATCTTGTTCCCTGTGAGCTACTAGTCGCCCCCTTCTCCTTGTTACTCCCTTCATCGGCACCACCTTGCGGACTCCATTTGCGAAAAGGAGCATTAAAGACCCTTGTACTCGACTTCTCCATAAGCTCCGCTTCAAGGCCGAGTAGAAGCATCCGTCAAATTCGGTACTTGATGCAAACCCATCTTGTCTTGTATTGAGCCCTTCGGACCATTGATGTAGCGTGCAACCTTCTCGCTCCTCGGACTCATCGATCTCCACCCTTGCGGTGTACCTCTGAAATTCAGTAGTATACTCATCAACCGTCCTCTTGCCTTGAACACAATTCAGATATAACTTATACAAAATCTGCTCGTAATCTGCAGGCAAAAACCTTCCGGAGATCAACTGCTTCATCCGCCTCCAAGTCCTAACTGGCTCCTTCCCTTGTCGTCGTCTCTGTACTACTAGTTTATCCCACCAAACTGCAAAGCAAGATTTTCAAACGAATCGCTACCATCTTTACCGTTTATTAGCAGGTACTTCCATGACCTCAAAGAAGCGATCGACATTAGTTTGCCAGTCTAGAAAATCCTCTATACCCATAGTTCCATAAAAATGAGGGATTTCAGCCTTAATTCTATAATCATGGCGATTTTGATTGTTACCTTGTTCTCCATCATCCTCCACGACTTCTTCCTCCGAACTGGACCCATCTTCTTCCCGATTTTCAGCCCTCTGAGGACGTCGAACGGGTTCTACCCTGTCTCCTTCACCCCTAGGGTTTCGATTATCATTCCGATCCCGTTGAGCAAAGAACCAACGCGGCGATTCGTGTCGCCAACGCAGCGATGGCGTTAGTAATCCTCAATATCGGCCTTGGTAGCCTCGATCTCCCATAATCCTCGCATGGTGAAAAGACGGGATATGGCCTCGCTTCGATACCAACCGACGCAAAGACGGAAGCAATACGATTCGTGTTTAGCGCACTAAACACAAGAATTCACAAGCAATGAATCCTCAAGAACACAAATCTGAATCCACCAGAAAATTAAAGAGAAATCTCTTTGAATTGAAAATCAATAATGAATAAGTTGTCTTCCAAAAATAAAAGACTAAGTATTTATGCTTCTACCTAGGCAGTAAATAAAAGGAGTTCCCAAAAGCAATAAAATACCAAAAATAATGAAATTTCCGTAATTAAAACGAAATCGCCTCTTCAAAACCCCGTCACGAGCGCGCCGCCCTTAGGCCCAGCGCGGTCGCGCACCTTGGCCGAGACTCATGCCAGCTTCTTCCTCGTCTTCGCCGCGGCCGCCTTCCCTCCGAGCGCGGTCACGCATCTTGGCCGAAACCGCTCGGGTTGTCACTGCCTTGAGCGCGGCCGCTCCCCGATGAGCGCGGTCGCTCTCGCTCCCGTATCGCCCTCTCCACCTCCAAAGAACTCGACTCCGAGTTCTCATCAGGATAAAGAACTCCATCCGCGTGATACTCATACATGTCCGCCACGTTGAAAGTATTCGAGATGTTCAAGTTATCAGGAAGAGCCACCACATATGCATTGTCATTGATCTTCCGAGTCACCTTGAAGGGCCCATACTTGCGAGGTTGCAATTTCTTGTACGTGCCAACAGCCAAACGTTCTCGTCGAAGGAAAACCATAACATCATCCCCAACCTTGAAAACCTTGACTGTTTCTTCTTGTCTCGCAGCAGCCTTTATTCTTCAATCCCGTTGCCTCCAACTTGGCCCGAATCTCTTCTTTGACAAAGACATACTTCATTGGCCATATTTTCACCGCTTGGCTCACACCACGACCCTCGTAACGGTACCAAATCTACAACATGCCTTGGCGTCGACGAGTAAACTACGTAAAATGGTGATTTACCCGTAGCCGAATGGACTGCACTGTTGTAAGCAAACTCCACCTGCGGTAATGCCAAATCCCACTGCTTCGGCTTGTCCCCACAAACACTTCTGATCATGTTTCCCAATGTCCTGTTAGTAACCTCTGTCTGTCCGTCTGTCTGTGGATGAGCTGTAGAACTCCGATTCAACGCAGTACCGAACATACGCCATAATGTAACCCAAAAGTGGCTCAAAAACTTAGTGTCCCTATCTGAAGTAATGGACTTAGGAACACCATGAAGACGTACCACCTCTCGAAAGAACAGCTTTGCAATATTAGAGGCATCCGAGGTCTTCTTGCAAGCAATAAAATGAGACATTTTGGAAAATCGATCCACTACCACGAAAACAGAATCCACATCTCGTTGAGTACGAGGTAAACCCAACACAAAATTCATGGATAAATCGAGCCATATATCATCAGGAATAGGCAAAGGCAAATAAAGACCAGTATTTTGAGATTGACCTTTAGATACCTGACAAACATAACAACGTCTGACGATAGCACCCGCATCCTTCCGCAGTTGAGGCCAGAAATAACGCTCCTCCAAGCTAGCGATTGTCTTGTCACGCCCCAAGTGCCCACTAAGGCCTCCTCCATGCAAGTCCCGGATCAACTTCTCACGCAATGACGAGACAGGAATGCACAATCGATCCCCTTTGAACAGAAAGCCATCACGGACATGAAAATCTGCACTCGGATGTTTGTCCACACACTTGAACCATAATTCTTTGAAATCGCATCCTCTCCATACAACTCCTTCAAGCAACTCAAACCCGACGACTTCTGAGACAATGTAAGTAATAAGGAAGCCCTCCTACTCCAGCGTCCGCCACTTTGTTCTCGAACCCCTGACTTATGTTGAATAATGAAAGGGAACTTCGCAGATAACTAACCCATCGAGCATGCATCTTGTTTATCACCTTCGTCGTGCAAGAACTTGAGGGCAAGATGATCGTAAAATAAAATAAACTCCCTCTCGAACAAGATAATGCTCCCACTGTCGCAGAGCCCGAAAACAAAGATAGAATTCCCGATCATAAGTACTCCACTTCGACGCGCTTCACTTAACTTCTCACTAAAGAAAGCCACCGGTCAAGTTTCTCTTGTGATAGAACAGCTCCAATCCCTACACCACTAGCATCACACTCCACTGAAATATTTTATCAAAGTCGGGTAGGGCAAGAATCGGTGCAAGACAAAGTTTTTCCTTGATGAGGGCAAAACTCGTTCTTGCTCAAAACCCCAATGAAACTTACCCTTCTTCAAACACTCGGTAACAGGGCGAGTGATGGTACCGAAATTCCGAACAAACCTCCTATAGAAAGTAGCTAAGCCATGAAAGCTACGCACCTCGCGACAGATGTAGGGCCGGCCAATCCCTTATGGCCCTCACTTTCTCCTCATCCACCCGAATACCATCCTCACCAACCACAAAACCCAAAAAGTAGCTTGTTTGTGCAGAAAATACACTTTTTAAGGTTGATGTAGAGCCGATTATCTTTTAGGACTTGCAACACTTGCCTAAGATGATCGAGATGTGCAGCTTCTATCTCTACTATAAATCGAGGATATCATCGAAATAAACGACAACAAAAGAACCAATAAAAGGCTCGGAATACCTCGATTCATCAACCGCATGAAAGTGCTAGAGGCATTCGAGAGTCCGAATGGCATGACAAGCCACTCATAAAGGCCATCCTTGCTCTTGAAAGCCGTTTTCCACTCATCTCCCGGCCTAATCCGAATCCGATGGTACCACGCGCAAATCCAGTTTCGTGAACATCTTCGAACCGGATAACTCATCAAGCATGTCTTCCAAACGGGAATAGGAAATCGATACTTGATGGTAATTTTGTTGATGGCCCTGTCCACACACATACGCCACCGATTACTCCTTCTTTGGCACAAGCAAAACCGCATCGCACACGGAATCATGCTCTCCCTAATAAACCCCTTTCGCAGCAAGTCCTCAATCTCGCTCTCGAAGTATCTCATTCTCCTTAGGACTCATGCGATAATGTGGAAGGTTTGGCAATCTAGCTCCCTAATCAAGTCAATCCGATGCCGAATGTCCTCATAGGTGGTAGATCATTTGGCAATTCTTCGGATAGCAACCCCCGAAAATTTGCAAGTAGTTCTTCAATGTCCTCGGTAACCCAATCTCCACACCGATGTAACCCAACAACCCCTTAATGACTATAGGGCAAAAATACTCCGACTCCTCAATAGCCGGCAAGATCCTTCTCATTCCGAATAAGCATCAACACCAGCTTATCCTTCTCAATCGGCTTTTCAAACCGCGAAACAGAGCTATAGCAATCTTGTGCTTGTTCCAGTTGAACAACACCACATTATCCTTACCCCTATAGGTAATATCATGATCGTATTGCCATGGACGACCCAATAATACATGACATACATCCATATTCAAAGACATCACAGACAACTTCCTCCTTATAGTGTTTCCCGATAGAAATGGGAACCCTACAAGTACGTGACACTCTAAGTTCTGAACCCGTATTCACCCACCCCAAACCATAGGGTTTCTCATGTGGCTCAATTTTCAACCCAAGGAATTCAACTAATTTCTGCGAAACTAAATTTTCGGCAACCATTATCAACAATTAAATTGCATACCTTGTTAGCAATGGAACAGTGTGCACGAAAAAGATTCTTCCTTCCGCCCCTCGTCCTTGGAAGATAGCAACATCCGTTGAAGAACAAAACCCACATGTTCTCCGGACTCCTCCTCTCGCGAACTCTGGCTCCGGCATACTCATCATCCTCCTCCTCTACTTCATCTTCCTCCTCTAAGAATGCAAAGCAGTCTTCCCACGGGGCAAACGTTGGACCTATGCCCATAACCTTGACGAAAACACTTATCTCCCGTGGTTTGGCATACGGATTTGCCGTTTTCGCACCGGCGCCTTGCCCCTCGTCTCCGGTTGCTTGCCGTCGCACGGTTTCTGTCGCACCGTTCCCCGCCGTCATCGTTCCTCGCAGCTACTAGTCGCCCTTCTCCTTGTTACTCCCTTCATCGCACCACCTTGCGGACTCCATTTGCGAAAAGGAGCATTAAAGACCCTTGTACTCGACTTCTCCATAAGCTCCGCTTTCAAGGCCGAGTAGAAGCATTCGTCAAATTCCGTACTTGATGCAAACCCATCTTGTCTTGTATTGAGCCCTTCAGACCATTGATGTAGCGTGCAACCTTCTGCTCCTCAGACTCATCGATCTCCACCCTTTGCAGGTGTACCTCACGAAATTCAGTAGTATACTCATCAACCGTCCTCTTGCCTTGAACACAATTCGATATAACTTATACAAAATTCGCTCGTAATCCGCAGCAAAAACCTTCCGGGAGATCAAGCTTGCTTCATCCGCCTCCAAGTCCTAATCGGCTCCTTCCCTTGTCGTCGTCTCTCGTACTACTAGTTTATCCCACCAAATGCAGCGGTACTCTTCAAACGAATCGCTACCATCTTTACTGTTTATTAGCAGTACTTCCATGACCTCAAAGAAGCGATCGACATTAGTTTGCTGCCTAGAAAATCCTCTATACCCATAGTTCCATAAAAATGAGGGATTTCAGCCTTAATTCTATAATCATGGCGATTTTGATTGTTACCTTGTTCTCCATCATCCTCCACGACTTCTTCCTCCGAACTGGACCCATCTTCTTCCCGATTTTCAGCCCTCTGAGGACGTCGAACGGGTTCTACCCTGTCTCCTTCACCCCTAGGGTTTCGATTATCATTCCGATCCCGTTGAGCAAAGAACCAACGCGGCGATCCGTGTCGTCAGCAACGCAGCGATGGCGTTAGTAATCCTCAATATCGGCCTTGGTAGCTCGATCTCCCATAATCCCTCAGTATGGTGAAAAGACAGGATATGGCCTGCTCTGATACCAACTGACGCAGCACGGAAGCAATACGATTCGTGTTTAGCGCACTAAACACAAGAATTCACAAGCAATGAATCCTCAAGAACACAAATCTGGAATCCACCAGAAAATTAAAGAGAAATCTCTTTGAATTGAAAATCAATAATGAATAAGTTGTCTTCCAAAAATAAAAGACTAAGTATTTATACTTCTACCTAGGCAGTAAATAAAAGGAGTTCCCAAAAGCAATAAAATACCAAAAATAATGAAATTTCCGTAATTAAAACGAAATCAGTCTTCAAAACCCCGTCACGAGCGCGGCCGCCCTTAGGCCCAGCGCGGTCGCGCACCTTGGCCGAGACTCATGCCACTTCTTCCTCGTCTTCGCGCGTCGCCTTCCTCCGAGCGCGGTCACGCATCTTGGCCGAAACAGCGCCTCGGTTGTCACTTTGTCTTGAGCGCGGCCGCTCCCCCGATGAGCGCGCTCTCGCTCATGTATCGCTCTCCACCTCCAAAGAATCTCGACTCCGAGTTCTCATCAGGATAAAGAACTCCATCCGCGTGATACTCATACATGTCCGCCACGTTGAAAGTATTCGAGATGTTCAAGTTATCGTGAAGAGCCACCACATATGCATTATCATTGATCTTCCGAGTCACCTTGAAGGGCCCATACTTGCGAGGTTGCAATTTCTTGTACATGCCAACAGGAAAACGTTCTCGTCGAAGGAAAACCATAACATCATCCCCAACCTTGAAAACCTTGACCTGTTTCTTCTTGTCTGCAAAGCAGCCTTTATTCTTCAATCCCGTTGCCTCCAACTTGGCCCGAACCTCTTCTTTGACAAAGACATACTTCATTGGCCATATTTTCACCGCTTGGCTCACACCACGACCCTCGTGGTAACGGTACCAAATCTACAACATGCCTTGGCGTCACGAGTAAACTACGTAAAAATGGTGATTTACCCGTAGCCGAATGGATCGCACCGTTGTAAGCAAACTCCACTGCGGTAATGCCAAATCCCACCGCTTCGGCTTGTCCCCACAAACACTTCGATCATGTTTCCCAATGTCCTCGTTAGTAACCTCTCGTCCGTCCGTCTGTCTCGTGGATGAGCCGTAGAACTCCGATTCAACGCAGCATCGAACATACGCCATAATGTAACCCAAAAGTGGCTCAAAAACATAGTGTCCCTATCTCAAGTAATGGACTTAGGAACACCATGAAGACGTACCACCTCTCGAAAGAATGTTTTTGCAATATTAGGAGGCATCCGAGGTCTTCTTGCAAGCAATAAAATGAGACATTTTGGAAAATCGATCCACTACCACGAAAACAATCCACATCCTCGTTGAGTACGAGGTAAACCCAACACAAAATTCATGGATAAATCGAGCCATATATCATCGGGAATAGGCAAAGGCAAATAAAGACCGCATTTTGAGATTGACCTTTAGATACACGACAAACATAACAACGTCGACGATAGCACCCGCATCCTTCCGCAGCTGAGGCCGGAAATAACGCTCCTCCAAGCTAGCGATTGTCTTGTCACGCCCCAAGTGCCCACTAAGGCCTCCTCCATGCAAGTCCCGGATCAACTTCTCACGCAATGACGAGACAGAATGCACAATCGATCCCTTTGAACAAAAGCCATCACGGACATGAAAATCTGCACTCGGATGTTTGTCCACACACTTGAACCATAATTCTTTGAAATCGCATCCTCTCCATACAACTCCTTCAAAGAACTCAAACCCGACGACTTCCCGAGACAATGTAAGTAATAAGGAAGCCCTCCTACTCGCAGCGTCCGCCACTTTGTTCGAACCCGGACTTATGTTGAATAATGAAAGGGAACTTCGCAGATAACTAACCCATCGAGCATGCATCTTGTTTATCACCTTCGTCGTGCAAGAACTTGAGGGCAAGATGATCGAAAATAAAATAAACTCCCTCTCGAACAAGATAATGCTCCCACCGTCGCAGAGCCCGAAAACAAAGATAGAATTCCCGATCATAAGTACTCCACTTCGACGCGCTTCACTTAACTTCTCACTAAAGAAAGCCACCGGTCAAGCTTTCTCTTGTGATAGAACAAACTCCAATCCCTACACCACTAGCATCACACTCCACTCGAAATATTTTATCAAAGCTCGGGTAGGGCAAGAATCGGTGCGGTACAAAGTTTTTCCTTGATGAGGGCAAAACTCGTTCTTGCTCAAAACCCCAATGAAACTTACCCTTCTTCAAACACTCGCACAATAGGGCGGCTGATGGTACCGAAATTCCGAACAAACCTCCTATAGAAAGTAGCTAAGCCATGAAAGCTACGCACCTCGCTGACAGATGCAGGGGCCGGCCAATCCCTTATGGCCCTCACTTTCTCCTCATCCACCCGAATACCATCCTCACCAACCACAAAACCCAGAAAAAGTAGCTTGTTTGTGCGTAAAATACACTTTTAAGGTTGATGTAGAGCGATTATCTTTTAGGACTTGCAACA
Source organism: Adenophora triphylla var. japonica (assembly GCA_022495995.1). Taxonomy (NCBI): domain Eukaryota; kingdom Viridiplantae; phylum Streptophyta; class Magnoliopsida; order Asterales; family Campanulaceae; genus Adenophora; species Adenophora triphylla. Next base: position 6,532 of record JAFEMH010007424.1, on the reverse strand, counting down.
CTTGCCTAAGATGATCGAGATGTGCAGCTTCTATCTCTACTATAAATCAGGATATCATCGAAATAAACGACAACAAAAGAACCAATAAAAGGTCGGAATACTCGATTCATCAACCGCATGAAAGTGCTAGAGGCATTCGAGAGTCCGAATGGCATGACAAGCCACTCATAAAGGCCATCCTTGCTCTTGAAAGCTGTTTTCCACTCATCTCTGGCCTAATCCGACCCGATGGTACCCGCCGCGCAAATCCGGTTTCGTGAACATCTTCGAACCGGATAACTCATCAAGCATGTCTTCCAAACGGGAATAGGAAATCGATACTTGATGGTAATTTTGTTGATGGCCCGCTGTCCACACACATACGCCACTGATTACCCTTCTTTGGCACAAGCAAAACCGCACCGCACACGGAATCATGCTCTCCCTAATAAACCCCTTTCGCAGCTAAGTCCTCAATCTCGCTTCGAAGTATCTCTATTCTCCTTAGGACTCATGCGATAATGTGGAAGGTTTGGCAATCTAGCTCCCGGAATCAAGTCAATCTGATGCTGAATGTCCCTCATAGGTGGTAGATCATTTGGCAATTCTTCGGATAGCAACCCCTGAAAATCTGCAAGTAGTTCTTCAATGTCCCTTGGTAACCCAATCTCCACACTGACAGAACCCAACAACCCCTTAATGACTATAGGGCAAAAATACTCCGACTCTCAATAGCCGCGGCAAGATCCTTCTCATTACGAGATAAGCATCAACACCGGCTTATCCTTCTCAACCGGCTTTTCAAACCGCGAAACAGAGCTATAGCAATCTTGTGCTTGTTCCAGGTTGAACAACACCACATTATCCTTACCCCTATAGGTAATATCATGATCGTATTGCCATGGACGACCCAATAATACATGACATACATCCATATTCAAAGACATCACTGCATAACTTCCTCCTTATAGTGTTTCCCGATAGAAATGGGAACCCTACAAGTACGTGACACGCTAAGTTCTGAACCCGTATTCACCCACCCCAAGCCATAGGGTTTCTCATGTGGCTCAATTTTCAACCCAAGGAATTCAACTAATTTCTCGCGAAACTAAATTTTCAAAGGCAACCATTATCAACAATTAAATTGCATACCTTGTTAGCAATGGAACAAAGGTGCACGAAAAGATTCTTCCTCTCGCCCTCGTCCTTGGAAGATAGCAACATCTCGTTGAAGAACAAAACCCACATGTTCTCCGGACTCCTCCTCTGCGAACTCGGCTCCGGCATACTCATCATCCTCCTCCTCTACTTCATCTTCCTCCTCTAAGAATGCAAGCAGCTTTCCTATCGGGGCAAACGTTGACCTATGCCCATAACCTTGATGCAATGAAAACACTTATCTCCCGCTTCTGGTTTGGCATACGGATTTGCCGTTCGCACCGGCGCCTTGCCCTCGTCCTGTTGCTTGCCGCTGCACGGCTTTCTGTCGCACCGTTCCCGCCGTACGTTCCTCGCAGAGCTACTAGTCGCCCCCCTTCTCCTTGTTACTCCCTTCATCGCACCACTCTTGCGGACTCCATTTGCGAAAAGGAGCATTAAAGACCCTTGTACTCGACTTCTCCATAAGCTCCGCTTTCAAGGCCGCAGTAGAAGCATCTCGTCAAATTCGTACTTGATGCAAACCCATCTTGTCTTGTATTGAGCCCTTCGCACCATTGATGTAGCGTGCAACCTTCTCGCTCCTCGACTCATCGATCTCCACCCTTGCAGGTGTACCTCAAATTCGGTAGTATACTCATCAACCGTCCTCTTGCCTTGAACACAATTCGGATATAACTTATACAAAATTCGCTCGTAATCTGCAGCAAAAACCTTCCTGAGATCAACCGCTTCATCCGCCTCCAAGTCCTAATCGGCTCCTTCCTTGTCGTCGTCTCGTACTACTAGTTTATCCCACCAAACTGCAGCTAGATTCTTCAAACGAATCGCTACCATCTTTACCTGTTTATTAGCAGTACTTCCATGACCTCAAAGAAGCGATCGACATTAGTTTGCTGGGCCTAGAAAATCCTCTATACCCATAGTTCCATAAAAATTAGGATTTCAGCCTTAATTCTATAATCATGGCGATTTTGATTGTTACCTTGTTCTCCATCATCCTCCACGACTTCTTCCTCCGAACCGGACCCATCTTCTTCCCTGCGATTTTCAGCCCTCTCGAGGACGTTTCGAACGGGTTCTACCTCGTCTCCTTCACTCCCTAGGGTTTCGATTATCATTCCGATCCCGTTGAGCAAGAACCAACGCGGCGATCCGTGTCGCCAACGCAGCCGATGGCGTTAGTAATCCCTCAATACGCCTTGGTAGCTCGATTCTCCCATAATCCCTCGCATGGTGAAAAGACAGGATATGGCTCGCTTCCGATACCAACCGACGCAAAGACGGAAGCAATACGATTCGTGTTTAGCGCACTAAACACAAGAATTCACAAGCAATGAATCCTCAAGAACACAACTGAATCCACCAGAAAATTAAAGAGAAATCTCTTTGAATTGAAAATCAATAATGAATAAGTTGTCTTGCAAAAAATAAAAGACTAAGTATTTATATTTCTACCTAGGCAGTAAATAAAAGGAGTTCCCAAAAGCAATAAAATACCAAAAATAATGAAATTTCCGTAATTAAAACGAAATCGCCTCAAAACCCCGTCACGAGCGCGGCCGCCCTTAGGCCCAGCGCGGTCGCGCACTGCCGAGACTCATGCGCTTCTTCCTCGTCTTCGCCGCGGCCGCTTCCCTCCGAGCGCGGTCACGCATCTTGGCCGAAACAAACTGCCCGGTTGTCACGCTTTCCCGCAGCGCGGCCGCCTCCCCCGATGTAGCGTGGCGCTCTCGCTCCCTCGTACGCCTCCTCCACCTCCAAAGAACTCGACTCCGAGTTCTCATCAGGATAAAGAACTCCATCCGCGTGATACTCATACATGTCCGCCACGTTGAAAGTATTCGAGATGTTAAATTTATCAGGAAGAGCCACCACATATGCATTGTCATTGATCTTCCGAGTCACCTTGAAGGGCCCATACTTGCGAGGTTGCAATTTCTTGTACATGCCAACAGGAAAACGTTCTCGTCGAAGGAAAACCATAACATCATCCCCAACCTTGAAAACCTCGACTCGTTTCTTCTTGTCATCGCAGCTAGCCTTTATTCTTTCAATCCCGTTGCCTCCAACTTGGCCCGAACCTCTTTCTTTGACAAAGACATACTTCATCGTCATATTTTCACCGCTTGGCTCACACCACGACCCCTTCGTAACGGTACTCAAATCTACAAACATACGCCTTGGCGTCGACGAGTAAACTACGTAAAATGGTGATTTACCCGTAGCCGAATGGATCGCACTGACTGAGCAAACTCCACTGCGTGTAATGCCAAATCCCACTGCTTCGGCTTGTCCCCACAAACACTTTCTGATCATGTTTCCCAATGTCTCGTTAGTAATCCTCTCGTCCGTCCGTCTCGTCTCGTGGATGAGCCGTAGAACTCCGATTCCAACGCAAAGCATCAACATACGCCATAATGTAACCCAAAAGTGGCTCAAAAACTTAGTGTCCCTATCTCAAGTAATGGACTTAGGAACACCATGAAGACGTACCACCTCTCGAAAGAACAAATTTTTGCAATATTAGAGGCATCCGAGGTCTTCTTGCAAAGCAATAAAATGAGACATTTTGGAAAATCGATCCACTACCACGAAAAATGTAATCCACATCTCGCTGAGTACGAGGTAAACCTAACACAAAATTCATGGATAAATCGAGCCATATATCATCGTGAATAGGCAAAGGCAAATAAAGACCCGCATTTTGAGATTGACCTTTAGATACTCGACAAACATAACAACGTTCGACGATAGCACCCGCATCCTTCCGCAGCTGAGGCCGAAATAACGCCTCCTCCAAGCTAGCGATTGTCTCTGTCACGCCCCAAGTGCCCACTCAAGGCCTCCTCCATGCAAGTCCCGGATCAACTTCTCACGCAATGACGAGACAGAATGCACAATCGATCCCCTTTCAATGAAAGCCATCACGGACATGAAAATCTCGCACTCGGATGTTTGTCCACACACTTGAACCATAATTCTTTGAAATCCCAGATCCTCTCCATACAACTCCTTCAAAGAACTCAAACCCGACGACTTCCCGAGACAATGTAAGTAATAAGGAAGCCCTCCTACTCGTAGCGCCCGCCACTTTGTTCTCGAACCCTGACTTATGTTGAATAATGAAAGGGAACTTCGCAGATAACTAACCCATCGAGCATGCATCTTGTTTATCACCTTCTCGTCAGGCAAGAACTTCGAGGGCAAGATGATCGAAAATAAAATAAACTCCCTCTCGAACAAGATAATGCTCCCACCGTCGCAGCCCGAAAAACAAAGATAGAATTCCCGATCATAAGTACTCCACTTCGACAAGCGCTTCACTTAACTTCTCACTAAAGAAAGCCACCGGCCAAGCTTTCTCTTGTGATAGAACAACTCCAATCCCTACACCACTAGCATCACACTCCACCCGAAATATTTTATCAAAGTCGGGTAGTGGCAAGAATCGGTGCAAGACAAAGTTTTTCCTTGATGAGGGCAAAACTCTGTTCTTGCTCAAAACCCCAATGAAATCTTACTCCTTCTTCAAACACTCGCAATAGGGCAGTGATGGCATCAAATTCCGAACAAACCTCCTATAGAAAGTAGCTAAGCCATGAAAGCTACGCACCTCTGACAGATGTAGGGGCCGGCCAATCCCTTATGGCTCCTCTACTTTCTCCTCATCCACCCGAATACCATCCTCACCAACCACAAAACCCGTAAAAGTAGCTTGTTTGTGCAGAAAATACACTTTTTAAGGTTGATGTAGAGCCGATTATCTTTTAGGACTTGCAACACTTGCCTAAGATGATCGTAGATGTGCAGCTTCTATCTCTACTATAAATCAGATATCATCGAAATAAACGACAACAAAAGAACCAATAAAAGGTCGGAATACCCGATTCATCAACCGCATGAAAGTGCTAGAGGCATTCGAGAGTCCGAATGGCATGACAAGCCACTCATAAAGGCCATCCTCGCTCTTGAAAGCCAGTTTTTCACTCATCTCCCGGCCTAATCCGACCCGATGGTACTGGCCGCGCAATCCAGCCGTGAACATCTTTCGAACCGGATAACTCATCAAGCATGTCTTCCAAACGGGAATAGGAAATCGATACTTGATGGTAATTTTGTTGATGGCCCTACTGGCCGCCCACACACATACGCCACCGATTACCCTTCTTTGGCACAAGCAAAACCGGCACCGCACACGGAATCATGCTCTCCCTAATAAACCCCTTTCGCAAAGAAGTCCTCAATCTCGCTTCTCGAAGTATCTCATTCTCCTTAGGACTCATGCGATAATGTGGAAGGTTTGGCAATCTAGCTCCCTAATCAAGTCAATCTGATGCCGAATGTCCTCATAGGTGGTAGATCATTTGGCAATTCTTCTGAAAGCAACCCCGAAAATTTGCAAGTAGTTCTTCAATGTCCCTTGGTAACCCAATCTCCACACCGACGTAACCCAACAACCCCTTAATGACTATAGGGCAAAAATACTCCGACTCTCAATAGCCGCGCAAGATCCTTCCTCATTTCAATAAGCATCAACACCGGCTTATCCTTCTCAACTCGGCTTTTCAAACCGCGAAACAGTATTGCTATAAGCAATCTTGTGGCTTGTTCCAGCTTGGAACAACACCACATTCATCTCTTACCCCTATAGGTAATATCATGATCGTATTGCCATGGACGACCCAATAATACATGAGACATATACATCCATATTGCTAAGACATCACATACAACTTCCTCCTTTATAGTGTTTCCATAGAAATGGGAACCTCTACAAGTACGTGACACTCTAAGTGCCTCTCGTAAACTCCGTATTCACTCCACCCCAAAACCACAGTGGTTTCTTATGTGGCTCAATTGGGCCAACCCAAGAATCTAAATCAATTTCAAGGGAAACTAAATTTTCAGCCATATGAACCATTATCAACAATTAAATTGCATACCTTGTTAGCAATGGAACAAATGGGTGGCACGAAAAGATTCTTTCCTTCTCGCCCTCGTCTCTCGGGAAGATAGCAAACATCTCGTTGGAAGAACAAAACCCACATGTTCTCCCGACTCCTCCTCCCGCGAATCCCCCGGCTCCGGCATACTCATCATCCTCCTCCTCTACTTCATCTTCCTCCCCTCTAAGAATGCAAAGCAGCTTCTTCCTATCTGGGCAAACGTTGGACTCTACGCCTATACCTCGGCCAACAAAACACTTATCTCCCGCTCTTCTTGTCAGTATATACGCATTTGTCGTTTTCTCGCACCTAGCGCCTTGCTCCCTCGTGTCCTGTTGTTTGCCGCCGCACGGCTTCTCGTCGTGACCGTTTCCCGCCGCATCGTTTCCTCGCCGTTGTGAGCTGGGCCATAGTCGCCCTTCTCCTTCCTGTTACTCCCTTCATCG